>JAQFYG010000172.1:0-42953 GCA_034694325.1 Entomobrya corticalis | reverse complement strand
CACAGCTGATAATTGTGGAAAGTTTGTGTCACGTTATTGTATGAGTCACTACGCATCCGATATTCGCTTCTATGGGTAGTTACCCTTCTAGTTATTCCTATCTGTTGGTATGAGTATACTTAATGTATGGTGTAATAATCAAAACCAGTTGTAGTTGTGAACTGCATTGTTTTAACTGTAATTACTACAGCAGTTATATTTTATTTAATTAAGGATGGTGGTATAGATAATAAAAGCTATGTTATTAATATTAATAATAATAATAAGTTAATAACTTAATAACAAATTATGATCATGATCACCGAATAAAACAGAATTATTTAAAACGACATCATATAGCGTATAATATAATATGTATAATTTAAAAAACGCACAAACATAAACAAATTTTTAAAATTATGCACCTTATTTTCTCCATCACATCAAAAAAACTAACCAAACATCCCCAAATCAATAATTCCTTGTCCTATTCAATGAATGCCAAATTCGACAACCAAATTTACATTTCCCAAAATAAGTAAAATGCGAAAAACAAAACAAAATTATCAACAAATACAATCGTTGAATTCAGTTTGCAAACTGCTGAACAGAACAGACCAACCCAAATGAAACCAGTTGAAATAAACTTAATGAAATAAACTATCATTCTGTACAATTGAAAATGCAGACATCATACCGGGACAACAAAAACCAAACCTTCAATGACGCTAATGTAAAATATTCTTATTCTTTTTTTTTTTGAAAAAATTGATTTGAGCAGTGTAGTTAACCGTTTTCATTTATGAGGATTGGAGCTACATTATACAATAAAATTAATATTTAAGTGATCATTTTTTATTCATACGTAAACATAACATCTAAACCCATTCCATTTTACCTTTGCTGTTTGCTTAAATGAATATTATACAAAATATATCTACAATTAATAATGGCTTCTGCCTTCTATTAATGTTATTTTTTTCAAACAAACCAATATTTGAATTTTTGTAGTATTTTGTATCACGAAACATTGAACGAACATTAAATTACATACCAATTTCAGTATATACAACGCTTGGTAAAATAAGTAGATAGATATTACAATAAATGAACAAACCTCAAACAACACAAAATTATACAAAAAATAAAACAACGAAACTTGATAAAAAATATTAGTTATTTAGTCATTACATGATTCAAATGCACGGATTACTTCGTTTCGGTTTCCCTTTCTTTCTAGTACTTCTATCTATCGCAACAGTAATAAAATATAGCAGTGTCTGCTCCATAATGTGTTTGCCACGAGAGTCAACACTGACAATATTTCAATAGGATCGGCATGATAAAAATAATATATTTACAAGTTATGCTTCTTAATAATATCATTAACGTTCTGTCCCTTCAAATAATTAACCAAGATTCCTTTCTAACTCAATCATGTAGTCTTAAAATTACAAAAGAAATACTTTCCGTTTTTTATTTCGCCATGAGAAATCAATAATATTCTATCTAATCTAAGTATACTACTAATTAACCCATCCAATAATGTACTAATAAAATATAATATAACTAACCAACTAAATCTACTGTACATTTATTTCATCAAAGAGCCTAATATTTTTTGAGTACATACTTGATCCTATACAGAAGTACGTTATTATTTGTACAAGCATTCGGTAGAGCAAAACTGAACAACTTTTAAAATTTGCTGATTTATATGTATTTAAGCATCTTCTTGATATATTTAATTAAATAGCTCACGCTTGCTCGGTGCTTAAGGTCACAGCTTTTAGGGCTGGCATTTACAACGGATCATGATAAATAGCCAGATTCAACCAATTTTACTTTTTATTTCATCTGATCGTCTCATTCTTATCTAATTCGCACAATAAATCAGCCATCTATTACTTGTCATTTTATTTCAAATATTGACGCGATTGATTATATAGTCTATCCTTTTGTAATTTTAGAAGGCACTTGAAAAATTATAAACGAAAAAAGTTAGCTTCTAAATATCTGAAATGCATTTTTTCTATCACCTAAACTATTTTATTCTGCGAACTAAATCGAAGTTGAGTCAGATATAGGGTGATTCATAAATCTGTTATTGTGTCAATATAAATATTGCTGTTTATGAAAAGCCGTAGTCGCGTTTCGTCTCATCAACTCAGTTTCTCACAAGCTTTTTAATAAGTTTTAGTCCTTAAAATAGAAAAATTGTTTCGAGTTTATACGAGAAAAAATACACATTTGAAACAGCTGTATTTATAAATCCACTGTTCGTTTCGATTTGTGTGTTGATCACTAAATGTGTTTCATCAGGTACAAAAAATTTGTTAGTTATTACTGTTACAAGTAGAAAGTGATTCAATTATATATATCTGTTTCTAAATAGTCTAAATATTTTGATTATACTAATTATGTGTTATTCACATAGAGCTTGGTTTAGGGAGACCTAACTTTGCCCTAGGCTTCTTTCTTCGGTCCGACTTTTCATGATACTCTTGAAAGCACGGGACAATACACAAATTTATGTGACACTCTGGACAGAAATACTTTGTTTTCCTGCGCAGCACACGACCACAACTGTCAACTGAGTTCCAGCAAAAGTTGCATCCCAAGGCAGGACCTGGTCGAAGGGCAGGGCAATGACCCGAACGATGGACAAGTTCACCTCCGGGTCCAACATCCATAGTAACGGATGGAGTACCTACTGTGGAGCTGGAGTCTTTTGTGATGGCAGGCACTGTACTAGAGTGTAGCAGGGGTGCTCTTTCCCTTTCTCCGTCACTAGAGAGACTCCGACTGGAACCAATTTCTTTAAGTGTTATGCTGATACCACTTTCACCAATGCCAGCGGAGGAGGACGAAGGTGGCATTGGTGACAAGGGCGACACCTCTTTAAATGTTATGCTGGAACCTGCCCTGTGATCTCCTACTTCTCCGGCGTCCGATGTTGTGGTGGATGCAGGTACAAGTTGAAGCATCGGAGTTTCCACGAGGTAAGCTGCGGATTCTTCATCTCCTCTTGAAAATTGCTCGCTTTTAAGAATGTGAAAAAGCTGGCCTCGTCCAACGATGCTGTAGTTGGGATATGGTCTTACTGATGACTGGACAGGTTGTGAATGCTGCCTTCGAATCGTCGGATTGCCATGGTGATGAGAAGATGTAGAAGAGGAAGGACCTCCTTCATCCTCTGAAGAATGATAGTGGTGATGATGGCTAAGTGGCAATGGTTGGGACACTTGTTTGACAAGATGTCCGCCTGAAGACCCTGCTATTCGAACAGTGAAGCTTGGCGAGCCAGGTTCAGCGATTGTAGGCACAGTAAGCAGTGCCGTAGAGCCGATGATGTTGCTACTGGTACCTGCTGCGGTCGACGTTGAAGGTATGCAAGAGGAGGAGCTGGACTGATGTACATGGAGGGTATGTTGGTGATGAGGAAGTGGTTGTGTGCTTGTTGGAGATGATGAAGGACCCAGCTCCGATTCTGCTGAGTGGTCTCTGCTGTTCCCTTCTGACTTTGGGCTGGGGACGTGCTGTGGACTTGTTGGTGGAGTGGGTGAACATTGACTCACTCTGAGTATCGGGACTGTTGGTTTTACTTGTGGTTGGGAAGGGCTGTGTGTATTACTGGGAATGACGGACGTAGACGTTGAAGTCGTTGTTGTTGTACTGTACAGTTCGTGTTCTACCGATGCAGATCTTGCTTGGTGATGGTATTGTTGTTGTTGAGGCTCAACGCAAGTTGATGATGAAGGAGCCCGGATGGTGTTGGGATAAGATTCCCCTGTATCACTTGAGTAACCTTGCTCTTCGAATCCCCCTCCATCATCTCTCGCTTCTCCGTTGTCAATTCGTTTGATTCGGGGTTGTCGAAGTAAGGGCCGTCCCCGACGTCGTTTCCCGATGAGCGCGCCTGTGCAAATTATAATCAGTCTCATTAGTTATCCCGACAGTGAAATCCCTTTCCTAACCTTCGAACACTTATCATCATAGTAGAAATTCAAGAGATTTAGATTCCAAATAAAAAGAGATAGATTATAAAAATAAGTGGACGTTTTTAATCTTAACGTGCGGTCAAGTAAAAACCGTTTTATGTCTCAAATGTAGTCTAAAACTAAACGATAATTTCAGTGTAACAACGATTTTTTCAAGTCAG
Source organism: Entomobrya corticalis (assembly GCA_034694325.1). Classification (NCBI taxonomy): domain Eukaryota; kingdom Metazoa; phylum Arthropoda; class Collembola; order Entomobryomorpha; family Entomobryidae; genus Entomobrya; species Entomobrya corticalis. The sequence continues at coordinate 38,812 of JAQFYG010000172.1, read as the reverse complement.
TTTTCCGTAGAGTAACACGTAATACATATCAAGCAGTCACATGCCGTATTATCTGTACCTTGTCAAATTTGTCAAAAGTAAGAGTATTGTACCTTCGTCTCCGTATACATAAAACTACATAACTAGAAGTTGAATAAGCGTAACTAGTAATAATTATCAAGTCTGCAATGCTATTTATTGGCGTACATTTTCAAGTAGGTGAAACTGTCAAAAATTTGATTGTGAGTTGAAAGGACAGACAGACAAGAGAGAACATCCATGTTTTAGCACAAGGAACGATTTTAGGGGAAAATTAAGAAAAAAAAGAACAGAACAAAGTAATTCAAAAATAATATTAGTTTTTTTTTCTTTTTTAAGAAAATGGGGGAGACCGTTGGGAGTTGCCGTTTTGAAGTTGTTGCTGTTGTTGATAGGGTGTCTCACTGGAAGAGATGCCCATTTCTTTCAGGCGCAAATATAGTGTGCTCTTTGGAATGCCACATATTTTAGCTGCTTTCAAAATACTTGCTTTGCCCGACGTCACTAATTTAACGGCTTCCTGAAACTTTTCCTTAAACTGCGGTTCGAAGTAATTCCGGGATGTTTTGCGACGAGGTGACTGTTCCACCTCAGCTTTAAAGCTACCATTTCCACCACCTACACTGTTTCCTGCACAGAAGTATCGCCGACAACAAAAATATAAAAAATGAATTTGGAGAACACATAAAATTAGACGATATTAAGCATCAGGATCATTCATATACATATTGCAATTAACAGCCATCTCAGCCTTCAAAAGCATCGGTGGAAACGCCCTGTTCCAAATGCTATTGCAAAATTCGCTATTCGCCATTATAAAATCTGACAATACACTTCCGTGGCACATCAAATACGGCACGACGCCTGCTGTCCCTAACTAATCATACCTATTTTCTATCGCCTTGTCTAGTTGTCTATAGAATTCTCTACATCCTAAACGAATACATTGCCCAAGTACATGTGAGATTGACAAGTTCAAAAAGTCGGTTTAAAATCATTTTGAAAATTTAACTTTTCTTTAAAACTTTGAAAAGAATTTGTAGTATTTTGCATTGATCATCACCCCAAGTTTCCTAGACATGAGACCAAACTCCTTGCCACGTCGCCAAAGATAAGTGGTGGAGAAGCCAAATTTTTTGGCTGCCTCTCGATAGCTAGCACCCGTTTTTAAATATTCCATTGCGTCCATCAAGCGTTGACTCTCCTCCTCAGTGACAACTACTTCCTTTCGGGACACAGCCACAGGAGCTGCTCATTCATTCAGTGCAGTAGTAGTAGTAGTACATGCGTGACACAACCAACAATACATTTAACAACATGCATAGTAATTAAGTATATTAAAATTTCGAAAAACCAATAATTTTCGCAAAAAGTTATTAATAGCAATATATGTATTTTCTGGATATTTAACAACAAAAAATAATCACTTATTTCTAGCAAACTATTTGAAGCCCTCCCATTTTATTAATTATTAGAAAGCTCCTAATGATCAAGCGGGTAATACGTCTTTGTCCTACATAAAATAAAACCAAGAATAATACCTGATGTGTATATATATGTGCTAGTTTAATTTAAGCATTACTGCCTCTTCTGCAATACTACCTAAAAGATGACACACGGTTATGTACAAATTTCCTTTCTCTGTCATTATTAATTAATTATTTAATAAAAATGTATATTCGTTGGGAGGTTAGTCTATTTACAGTTGTTCAAATTAGTTGAGATCGATGATGAAATAAACTCTCCATGCAATGTACAAAACTGTACCATCATCATCACTTGAAGACTGAGATGGCAAATTGTATAATATATTTTATATACATCATACATGATAGTATGCATTTTAAGCCAGTAATAAAGGGGTTAATGACATGATCACAGCATGATGCACACACAAATAATTAGTAAAAAACAAAGATCGTAGAGTGGACACTATACAGTCACAAACCCCCCAAAAAAAATAAAAAAATAAAAAATAATAATAAATATTTACGTGAAGTAAGATTTTTGAGTGGCTGCTGACGATAGAGAGACAAAGAATGACCCACTCCGACTGTTTGGCGTCTGTTTGCATTGCCATTGTTGCTATTATTGTTATTATTATGTTGACGGTTTATTTTTGATTTTGGTAGCAACTTGCGGAGGGGAACGTGTGGTCTCTCAAAGCTGTCATGTTTTGGAGAATGATATATCTCGGATGCCTCATACCCGTCCGCTTCATCCTCATAGTAGGGCATGTCAACTTGTTCTTCCTCCTCAATAATGTCACTGTCGAGGTAGACTCCAGCTCCATGATGTACTCCTTCCATTTTGACGGAAGGATCCACACCACCGTCTATATCATCATAGCCTATAAAACGTGACAATCACAAAAGGCAGACGAGAATGGTGTGAAAAATAAATAAACAGAACAAACACAGCAATGAAAAATAAATAAATAAATAAATTGGTGATTAATATTTGAAATAAAATAAATTAGACAAATCACTGCTAAAATAGTAATAAAATAACACACACGCACAAGTTTAAATTCAAAATTTATGCTAACGCAAAACGACATAACAGCTTGCTTTTTGGCTTTAACAAAAATATCCCAATAGTATTCTGAAGCAAGCGTTTGAAATGCAACGGCAAGACTTTCAATTATCATAAATAAATAGTTAAATAGATAAATTTAGGTATAAGAGCTTCCAGCTTTTCAAATAAAAGGAATTCAAACAAAATGATTGAACACACGCCCAGCTATTTATAAATTACCCTTATGCGCATTATTATTAGCTAGTCAAATAATATAATAATTATATATGCATTATTCCATGCAAATTTTTTGAAAAAAAAATACGGAAGAATGGATGTCGTGAATGTGTGTAGTGGACAACTGACCTGCTTCCTATCGAGGGACAAATGTCCGGACATTCTTCACGTCTCTTGCACAATACTAATTTACTAATTAACAATAAACAGGTTATATAATTTTACTTGCACACAAAAAAGAAGGAAAACAAAACAAAAACAAATAAAAACTGTCTTTTGTCGTCAGTGATTTTTGTTGTCATCCTAAAAAGTCGAGCCCATAATGTCGTGTTCGTTCTAACAGCAAAAATTTATCACACCAGCAGCAATTTGTTGCTGTATACTGCAAACTGCAATATAATTGATGTAGGTAGTGAAACTACCACATCATGCGGCATCCTAACAGATTACGAATGCGCAAGGTATATTTTAACCAGATAAAATGACAAAAACCTTAACTTACCACCGTCTTGCCCCAAGCTGTTGTCATCCATTCCGTGGTCACCGTATGCACTGGCATCCTATTAAAATTAATGTTTTAGCACGTTAGGAAATGATTTAGTAATTTCTACAAATGCTTGTTCATTGGTCAGGTAAAGAATCCGTCAATTACCGTTTCGACATTGTTGGTAGTTTTGCCCCGTTGATATCCATCATCCAAACTTCTAGACTTTGGAAGTAGAGCATTTGCTGCAGTGAGAGGTGGAGGACCCGGTCGGATGGATGATTGTGGCTGATCATTTGAGGAAATGTCGCTGCCGATCCCTTCATCCACTGAACGACTGACAGATGTTCCTACACCAGATTCAAAAGAGCTGCCAGTTGAATTTGTTGCATCACCTAACATGTAATCATAAATTAGCATTTAAAATGCATTTTTACAAATTAATGACAAGTGTCAACTGAGACTGTCATTAATAGATAGTCTAAATTGTACCATTTGTACTTGACGAACCAGAACTGTAAGGAATATTGGCACTAGCTGATTTTTTTAGTTTCTTTCTGACAGGAAAGTCGTTTAGGTTCTCAGGGGCTTCCACTGTGGGTGGCCACGAACGCACTGACGAGGCAGACATGATAAGTGGTGGAGGGGGTTGTGCTCTTGTCACCGGAGCAGGCGAAGAACTCTCCACAGGGCTACACCTTCCTCCAAGGCTCACACGTTTGAATTCGTCCGCTGGAACTTCAGCCAACCCTTTTACCTGGAGTGCAGTTGCTGTCTAAAGGGAAACCATATTCAACCGGGGGATTAATACGTTTCACAATTTTTATTACTGCAGCACTACAGCATAAGTGTGCTCAACGCTGTCCTTTGTCCTTATAATTACAAAAGACTCTTGAATTCTATTTACCTGAATTATCTCGTTGATCCTGTCCACCTCAATATTGACCTCTCCATTGTAAATAAAATTAACGATGGCTCGGAGGTCGACGAACTGAACGTCCTTAAGTATGACAACTGGATGTTTACAGGGATTGCTCTCAAATACTCCCTAAAATGCAACATATAAATTATCCAATTTAATTACTTCTCCTTTGTCCTTCCCGTTCCTACTGTAAGTAGCAATACATTGCCTTCCAAATTCATTCAAAAATTTCTAGCTTCTCTGCCGTCAAATTAGTAAATACCTCAAAATATGGTGAGCAAGCTGATAGAATAATCCTATGAGCTTGAATCTTTGAACCTTCCGCAGACACCAAAGTAACATCCGCGAAGCTCTCCTTGGGCAACAGTGTCGACAAAAATGAGACCATGTTCGGCTGGTGATTATTCCACCGCAAACAGTACTCCCGGGAGTGTCCACCCCCTCCATTTCCGTTGCCAGCATCCATGGCGTCGCAGGAATATATACTTTTGAAGTTTCAACAATATGTCTCTCCTACCCAAGATGAAAGAGCGACAAATTCCCAATAATCCCAAAATATTGTGTAATGAAAAAATATAATTCTGTCCTCCAATCTTTGTTACATTTTCTTCACTTCACTTTATAGGTATGTACTGTTTTCAGTTTCCAGTTCAACTTCACTTTAAGTCAACTTGCCTGTAACTATTAATACTGTTTACAAACAACAAGTAGTGACAATAATAACCTAACTAAGCGTGGATTATTTGTTGCACTGTGAACCTTATTTACTAACTTCAGATTCCTGCTGATTGTGTTTCACATTCACATTATTAATCACATTCCGCCAATTTCAGCTCTACCTAGACACAACACATGCTGCTTCATGAGCATCCTGTGCTATATTGCTATTAGTGCTATTCACTATTACTCTACAAATTGTTGTTCATTTGTACACATTTCTTCAACAAACCGCTGGAATGTCTTAATTTTAATTTATTATGCTATCATTATCTTTGTTCTTGTTATTATGGTTACTGCTCATCCTCACTGCCTACCTTTGCCAAAACAACGGTGTACACACTGCACGCCTTAAGGTGGAACTACTATGATAGCTAGTGAAAGGTCATCGCCATTATCACCTCGGTTCTCTCTCTTGTTCCATCTCAGTGGTCCTGTTTGTCAAATCTATTCAAGTTCCAACTTCCAAATTGAACAACTCCATCCAAAACTCCCTTCCGTCAAGATGTTTTGCTTTTCTCTTTTTAAAGAAAAGGGAAATTCATTTGTACTTTATTTACGTTAACAAGATATTATTCATTAGTTGTTTGTATTCACGTATAGTAGTATTCGGTGATCGGATGGATTTTTATATATACTTACTACAATAATAACTTATCGTTATCTTCGTCATTACTAGAGTGGATGGATGGGATTATAAATGTATATACCTAACTATAATTGGATACGCTCAAGTTGTAGGCAGCCAGGTATTTTATATTGATATGAACTTATATTAAAAATGAGAGAGCACACTCACTACACAGTAGTACAACAACTAAGAACATTTTTTATAAATTTTTTTCTTCTCATTTTCTACTTCTCTGCCCTATAACATGATTACCCATGTATTATTTTGTTATTAGCGAAATATGTCTATGGTCTATTCCTATTCTAATATGCTGTGTATCAAATATAATGCCGATGTCGAGGTGGATATTCGATGGAATAGGAATAGATATATGCATAGAACAACATAAGAATTATGTTCTCCTCTCTCTCTCTTGGTTCGTCCCTCAGAAACTTGTTTCTTTCTCGTTCTCTTTCAACTAAAAGAAGTAGTGTTTCTTGCTCCCTTTTCTATGCCTGTTGAGGTGGTTTGTACATTTTATTTCTAAGGAGAGGAGATGACGATGTCGATGATGATATTATTGTTGAATTCTCTCTACAGCGAGATTATTATGACCACTGCTATGATGATGGGGATGTGTGATTTGGTGATCCTGTTGCTGCCTTCTTTCTTCTTATTTAATTTTTTTTTCATCTAGTCAAAAACTTGAAACAGGAGATGTGAAGTGAATGGGAGAAAAAAAATTCTTCTACATGACGATACATTTACTTACGTAGTGCATGAACAAAGTAAAGATTGCGTGTAGTTATATACATATGTATTCAAGAAGAAGATTCAAGATAGTGTCTTTACAAAAGCATACCTAATATGACTTGATAAAAAAAATTATAATTTACAAGTACATGAATAGCAGGCAGGTAAATGATGATGGTCGCGTCGTCAACAACTGGGAAAAAAATATTATGCCCCTTTCTTTAATCCTCCTCACCGTCAAGAAGACATTCATATATAAATATAGCCATATAGGTATTTTTACATATGACATATGTACTCCGTTTCGTGAAAATATGAATAGTGGGTACTCGTAAACTCGTATAACAACAACTTAACATAACGCGCATTTGTGTATGAGCAAGATCATTTACTTCATGTTTGTGTGAACGCTTGACTTTGATTTTCTCTTTCACTTTTTCTCATAAAAAGACAATGGTGGACGCTTTCCTGTCTTCCTGTGGCATCAAGCAAGATGCATATTATTATACCTAGCATATATCCATGTTCAACGTTATGGTGGTAAGATATAAGTTTTTGTAATAATTTTCCATTCCATACATCATGCCCTGTTGATAAGTTGCTCATCGACATCGTAGGAATGTGGTATGGTGAATAAGAAACGTACGTCGTCATCTCCGAGACGCAACTCCTGTTCCACGGTTCTGCAGTTTCTCATGTTGCTGCTGGCTGAGTGAGGTGCTCACTTGTCAGTCCCTGTTTTTGTGCCATTTGCGATGGTGAATATGGTAGCCTTCTCATGAAAATAATAATAATATTGTTTGAACTGCTTTGAGAGAGTACATGGCAAGAAGAAACGATGTTGCCAAGAAAGAGGTGTTTCAAGGGAAAGGGAACTTTTTCAGTGTGGCAAGATAGAGGTGGACGCGTTCAAGAAGAGAGAGAGAGAGGGAGCAATGCACTGAAGCCACATTCGCACTCACAAATAAAAAGTTTGAGAAACGAGAAAACCAGTCAGGGAGAAGAAAAACAGCCACTGCGACGACGACAACAATGAACTCTAAGAAGACAAGCGAGATGAGAGGAAGAAAAAGAGTGTGCAAGCAGGATTGTTGCCACAAAATAGCTTTTGGATGTGGTGGTGGGTTTGCTGTAGCGGTAATTGTTCATGAAATGATAATCCAAGAGAACAGACCCCCTTAGGGATTCGGGGAAGGGAATAAATCGTACATGTATATATGCTATGTATCCTTGCGTGGACGAATATGCGTATTGTTGATCGTGCATACAAGTCCGTACAACAATGTTCGTTTGACCATAATAATTTTGAATTTGAAGATGAAAAGTTTCCCATTCCTCTCTCCTCTGAAAACGCACTGCTCACCAATACGCTATTTGGGAGGTGAGCTTTGGTCTCTGTTGTGGGGTTGATGGAATTGGATTGATGCATGCATCGTGTTTGATTGTTGGAGAGTGAAAGAGTAAAAAAAATAGATGTGGGGTTGCGTTGTTGTGTCGCTACGCGTAGCTGTATTTGATATCCACTCTAGCGGCTTGATATTACCTCTGAACAGGAAATTGTTAAGATTTGACTGTAAATGTGGACTTTTTAAAAATCTTGTTTTTCCACATCCTCTTTCATTCTCTTGCAATGCTTTTAATGCTGCCTCACTTCATTTATCGTTAGTTTTACCTGTTCCTTTGCGTTGAGTTCTTAAATAAATTGCAGGTACTAATCAAAGAGATCAAGTATCTGTGATGCATATACACATTTTCAACGTTTTTCTTGATGATGATAGAACAGGTAATTCCTCTGCAACACATTTGTGTCTTGGCAAAGGAAATATATGAAATAAAAAATGTGCTATGACTATGAACTCTGATGAACATTTACAGTATGTTCATAGTGATAAGACTCCAAATAATATGATGCGCGTTATCATTTACGCTTTGCAATAATAATATGATGATGATTATGATGTCTGAATCAGAGGGATTGCAGGTGTGTGTGTATGTTCCTGAATTTCCAACCCAACCAAGTGTAAAAGAGGAAAGCGAGATACCAATAATTTTTCTACTCCGTCTGGTTTGGGGTCGACAGGACGATGAAGAAGGAGCTTTGAGCTCGTTTTCTTGTGCTAGAAATTGAGTAGAAATAGCATGGCGATGGCCAACGAAACGGATACAATTTTACAGTTTTCGTTTTTCGTCTACGTGGCCACAATACAATCAATGATCGTCTAAAAAATCGAACGCATCTCTTACAATGTCAAATGCATATGTACGTAATCTGTAATCATATTGGTTTTCCTCCACGTTCCAAGCCTAATTAGCCATTAACAAACCTATGGTGATTAGCAGTTAAGTTATCTTTAGTACAAATGAATCAGAGTTATTTTTTATACGGAATGTTCAATCGTACACAAAACAATAAATTTTTAAAGTATTACGAACCGTTTGCGACTTTGACAAATTGCAAATACTTGCAATAAAACTCGAAAGATTTGATAGATGTTCTTGTGGCAAGACTATAAATAAAACTTCATTTACGACCAACAATGCCTTTTTGTGAATGTATCGAGCCTTATTTTCAAATTCTAAGCCTCTGATCTGCACTACTCCATAGTATTTTTAATAGAGAAAAGAATAATGTTTTCCCTGCTCAATAAGTTGTTCCATGGCAAAGCATTACAATTTGACGTATTTCTATTTCCTCGCGTGTTGCATGGATTGAGTTGAGCTGGACCCAGGGCTTAATGGAAGCTGAACTTAGATAATTTAAATTACATGTCGTATGTTGACGCTTGACAAACTGTACATACATGCACTAATGCTAATTAAATGAATGAGCTGCTGCAGCGTAATTGAAATGTCTGGAAGTTAGGAAATGATCATCATTATAAATCTAAAATGGGAAGGTATATGCTATTTACTTTGAATTGAAAAATTATTACACTTATCTCAGTTTCGTATTGTCGTCATACTTTAGACACTCCCAGAATGTATGATGTAAGTATTTATGACAGGAGAAGGTTTTCAAGTGGTTATCTGTACTGCACCATGAAATCCCATTCTATCGTGCGTCATTATATTATCAGTTAGAAGTATTTGACTGACAACACAAAAAAGTTAGTTCATCAAATGTCACTGGATCTTGACTATACATTTGACTTGACTTTTAGGTGCTATATTTTCTTTCAATTGATTGGCAACAAGCGCAAGCGTACAGATATAGCAATTTACTGCTCAGCAGAAGGCAAAAAATAACAATTGTAATTAAGCGTTCTTGCTAATTTTAATGATTTAGTCATGTTCGTTCGACGATCTGTTAGCACTTTAGCACAAAGAATCCAACTTGAGCTTGTCTTTTGTTTTGACCAATTTTGCTCATAATTCAGAATTAAAATTTCTGGCTCATGACATTTGCACCACTTGGGGCCGGCATATAATTTACAAAAGATTTTCGGATACCATAAATGTACTAAAAGTAAATCAATAATGTACAGATGTCATTAAATCAAATAAATATAACAATTATTTATTTATTCATTATTATGTTTGTCATTCATTTTTTAAAAAATTATTTTTGATCACACATTCAAACTGTATGTAATGTACTTTTAAAAATAAAAATTAGTTATTTTTCCAAAAGGTATTTTCCATATAATAGCTTCTGGCCTTCGTTCTTGAATACTGGTAAAAAATTAACTGCTACCACCTCCGTAAAGCCTTCATCAGTAGTCGGATCTTGCAATCGGGATCTACAAATACATTTAAAAGAATGTCCAATGACAATTGATGCAAATACAAGGGGAACGTTGAAAGTTGAAAACATATTATAGTTGGCTTTGTTGGTATAAAAATGCGATAGATAAATACGAATAACAAACTTACTTGAATGTATTAAAAGCTACTGCTGGAACTGGCGCGTGCCCTTCTTTGCACAGTTCCCTGAACTGAAAAGGTATAAATTTTGGAATAAAAAATGAATATGTACTTCTCACAATACGATACAATATATGTGCAATTTTTCATACCCGATTATTATGCAGAGCATGATTATGAGTAACGTTCATATGAAAGCATCGCACAGGTACTTTGTATTTCTTCGCTAGTTTTATGTAATCAGCTCTATCTTTTCTTTCTGGATTTGTGTTATCTACGACGACCTGAAAGATGATCAGAAAATAACATTTGAATGTGTATATAGGTTTTTCTATTGGGAGGAGAGAAAGTGAAACTATCCAATATGTCCATATATTTAATTTACACTTTTCCCGTCATGCAATGTTGCGTCGGCTACAGACAGGCATTTAGCTGCCGTTTTCAAGGAGTCTCTATTGACATGGGTGTAGCCTTTGGGAAGGACTTGGGATTTAACGAAAGTAGACTTTCCAGATCCAGGGCATCCGACCATTACTATCATCTATAAGTTTAATTTAATACGAAAACATTTACCGATTTACTGACTATTTTAAAAACTGAGTTTTTAATTGCAATTATTATTCATCTCATATAATAGGATTCAGAATTATTATCCTTGATTGGATTGAATGAATTAAGTTACCTCTTGTTTATCCGGAAACCGGATGTGGTCATTACTAGGTGGCGTTTCTAATATCACTTTGGGGTTAAACATTGGCATGGTGTAGTCCTGCTGATTCTTTTGTCCCAAGAAAAACATTTCTGGCGTTTTAAATCCTATGGCAAGATTTAAGGCAAACAGTCGGTCGCATATCGAGTGATCGTTTTTCCTTCCTGCCGCGTCCCCACAGAAAAATGATTCGTTCGGATTTGGGAGAACAGACTCGTTATATTCGTTTGTGAGAACGTCCCAGATTCCTGTCATTGGTTTCCGATATTCATTCCTACCAGGCACAACAAACACAATTGTTGGAATCGATAACTGTGAGACGATGTTCTCTATCTTTTTCTTCATTCCATCTAAACTTGTTTTCCCGCTCGACATTCCGGCCTGATTAGTGATGATAATAAATTTGTAGTTTTCATTGTCTTCGAAAAAGGACTGCAGCTTTTGTACTGTCGAATTGTGCAGAAACTTCCAATCCTTTTCATCTTTTGGAAACGTTCTGCCTGATTTCGTCGTGATTATAGTGCCGTCCATGTCAAATCCCGCAACCTGTAAAAATCATTAAAAACAGGGAACATTATATTTATGTCGGAGTGTTTTTCATATTAGCAATACTAGGTAATCTGTAAATCTACTAAAAATCTGCAAGTTACATTTATTTTAGCTCTTTTCATAATATCCCCATACACGTAAATATGCAACTGATCGCCCTTCGATGTCCACTCTCCAGTTTTTGGCAACAGCGCGTCCTTTTTGTATTGATTTCCGTTGTGGAACATTTTTGGAATTTTGACTGGCTTCTCGGAACGTACTTCGAGCGGAGACATTCCTTCAAAGATTATTTTGTATTTGTTCTGTCCAAAGACTACGTCTATGACGTCATTGGCTTTGGCCATCTCCTCAATCCCGATCCCAATGGGAGTACCATTTAAAGCAGACTCGTTTGGTCCTACTTGCTTTACAGTGACCGTCTGCGTCTTGTAATTTGCCTTCAATTCCACTACGACAGGAACAAGAAATCATTTTAAATATTATATATATATGAAGCAACTTGAATTATTTGATCTGGTGAGTCATTTATTATTGTGATTCTTTACATTGATGTCTGGAACATCTTGCTTCCTTAATTTTCGTTGCAGGACCTCGTCCTATGGTAACAACGAGACCATCAGAAAGTGTGACTTCCGGGAGCTTGGGATCAAAGGGTTTTAATATGCAGGTCATAGTAATAATGTGTATTTATGATCTAGTGAGTCGGCAAAACAATTAGACATTGACCCCAGATCGTCGTATTAAGTTTAACCACAAGTTGCTCGGGTCAAAACTCGGTTAAATATTAATTTTGAAAACGCAGTTTACGTTTACAAACTAATTTTCTTAATATAGATTAATTAATATGTGATCTTCCCTGCACACAATCTCACAACAACAATACTGCTATCATTGGTAAGCAGTACGTTCAAAGTTTTGCCAGTTTTCAATTTTAGTCTCAATGACAACGAACCAGGCGACACTGTCAACTGTGGTAAGAAGGAAATAAATATCTACACTGCTGAATACACCGTTGGGTTGGCGTTCCTAAATGTTCGCATATTGTACTACAGTAAATGGACATGCTGAAAATATTTCATGATCAGGATTGTGCATTATTCATTATTTGCAAATTTAAAAAATTTATGTAGTTCCTGATTGTTCTTTTCGTTCCTTGTCAGTTGTCTTGTTTGCAACACTGACAGCACTTATCGCTTCTTAACATATTTATGGTGATTTATACATGACGATATACAACAGTACAACTAATGCCGAAGTTGATTGAATTGAATACATACGTTAAGTAATTGCCAATTATCGAGAGAAAACATTTGTTTTATCCACTGCACTACTTTCTTTTGGCTGAGCTGCTGAGACTTGAGACTTTGCATGAGAATAAGTGAGAGCTCTCAGTTTTGTTGTGTTTTGTCTGTTCCTGGTGTATTCATTTGTGTTGTTGTGTTTCGGAAGAGTCTCAGTAACCGCTTTAGATTATGACTTGGACTGAGGAAAACTCATCGAGTGTGAGACAATTTGATCAACTCATTTCACCGTCTTCAGAGACTCCTCCGAAACCAAAGAGCACAAAGTTCTGTTGTAAAAATTGTCAACATTGGAAATTTGGCACTAGTTCATAATAAACTCTTCGTCATTCATGAATACTCAGCTTCGGCTGTCAATGTATGCTACTGTCCTGAAATGCGTTTTTATTACTAAATGTTGTTTGTTGTGCTTGAGACAGGCGAATAAATAGATGAGATGAAAATTTTTGAAAGTTTCAGCTAAATTTCATGACAATTACATAGTACAGAATTAATTCATCAATTGAGAATCAAAGATATTTATTCACTTCCACTTACAGGTTGGAAAATACATTGATTTTTTATTTGATATACAATAAAATACTCAAATACTTTAATTTAAAATCGACCAACTTTTTTAGAGAAAACATCTGCTTTGTAAAATCACAAGAATAAATGTCTAAAATAGTCAAATAACACACAAATATTTACCGAACTATAGAATTCAGTATAAATTTTCCTATTCAAAGGGTAGAAAATAGGACAAAGAAGAAATGTAATTGAAATACAAAATACTCAAACACTTTTGTTGAAAATGTTTATTGGAAATGGAAATACAAACTACTCCAATATTTTTGTTGAAAAATGTATTCGAAATACTCAAATACAAAATACTTAAATATTTCAACTATGCATTTAAATACATTTTATTGTATTGTATTGTTCAAGATCTAACATTAAAACGTTCGAAGAAACAATGCGATCACAACCCAATTTATTTTCGATGACAAACTGTTGATGGTACTTATAACAATTTATTTCTATAGTATTGATTGATTAGCTTTTTTAACGTGTTTACTGGTTTCCAGTACACATTTATAACTGCCGTTGCATTTTCATTTCTTTAGGGGTTTCGAAACTTGTTGAAATATTGGAATAGTAATTTCGGAATGAAATATAATTTTCAGAGCCCAACTTTTTCTTTCGAAATTGAAAATCATAATCATAGGCGGCACTGGCGGCAGATTGTGACGAGACGTAAATAATCGAGGGGTTAGTGTTTGACTTGTAATTACAGATGACCAATTTGTTCTGCATGTGCATTTTGATGATGATGACATATTCCCAGGTACCTAATTGGTGTTCAACTGGCACTGAAAGAAATTTATCGCCGTCTCGGAGTCCTTCATAAATAACTCCAAGAAATCGCCATCAATTACTACGCAACTACAAACGATAGGAATGATAAAGATTTTATCCAAAATTACTAAAATTTGGGTTTGATGGTTCATGGGGTGCGTGGTGATAAGCGCAGATAATAAATATTTGCATATATCATTTTTATTGAACCCCTATAGTTTTTTTTGTATTCAAAATCTGCTTGCTTCTAGAATGTAATCCAATTGCTCTTTCTTTAAATTAACTCAACCTTCATATATGATCTCCATCGCAAAGTGGAGTTAAATATCTCCTGCAAAATTCGCAATCATCTTAGAATTCCCAACAAACCTTTTGTCCAAATCCGCCTGAATCAAGTATACACGGAAATCACGGAATGGTTCAGTTAGATGTAGCTATCTACAATATACTTCAGTGCTTTCACTTTAGTGATGTGTTGATGATGGTGCCATGCCATAATTGACGACATACAAAATAAAACATACTAAGGCAATATAAATCGCAAAACCTTGTGAGGACAGAAATCATCATTTTTTGCACTCTTCAGTCAACCGTTACTATTATAATCCTTGATAAATTTGCATGGAAATTGTAAAAGCATAAAGAATGAAAATATCAACAAACTAGAATGGAAGAGCTAGGGTAGTCTGAATTCAGAATTGAATTTATTATGACAAGGTAGCTAATTTCCTTAACGATTTTTGATTCGTTTTCTCAATAATCACAGTTTCCATTGAAACAATTAACCAACATTTCTTATCATGGCACCGATAGCCTTCATTGTAAAAATCTTAGATAAACAAGTACAAAATAGATCCACATACGCCATAGAACTCATAAATGAATTTAATTGATAAATAGGCCACGCCCCCTTGTTTACCTACCCCTCAAGTTTCATTGGATACTACAATTTCACTGGTAATCAGAGAAAGTTATCGGGGTAACTGGTTGGAAATTTGGTAGCTTCATGAATGTATCCAATGAAACTGCCATGAAATCAGGGGGTAAGTAAACAAAAGGGGCGGAGCTAAATTATCAATGAAAATTCAAAATTTCTACAGTACGTATGCCCTTCTATTTTACTTGTTTATTCTAAGGTAAAAATAGCCAGTTTTCTCTGTTCTAATTTGTTCTCATTTCTCTTGCATCAAGCATAGATGTTACCTTCATTCAGAGCATTACCTGATAATAACCAAACAATACACCATATTTAACAGTAATTATCGATTTTTATTAACGAGTTATTTTTGTATATTCGTTTTAGAGGCGATGAAAATTCAAAATGTATTCAAATTCAATACACAAGAAACTATTCAAGTAAATATTATTATTACATACTCTTAGGGGGAACGGGGGAACTAACCAGAGCATGCATCATTTACAAGAGTTATCATTGCGCGCATAAAGGCAATTATAGTTTGTCATAATTATCTATGAATAATTGTACGTACATTTTAGTGTAGACGATATTACGTGTCATTAATTACCCCATTTTTACTCACTATCAGTCAGAAAATCTGAACATTTTTTATTAATTAATGAATAATGAATGTAAGTTTGGCCGACTAGCGTCTGACTAGACAAAGATTCGTTTTCCCTCATAGCTTGACTCGGTTGCGTACTGATCGTACTCGTCCTCGCTGGAGTAGTGCGTGTCTTCTGCTTCACTTGCACGGAAGTAGCTCATGGCTTTGGGAAAGTCCTTGTGGTGCTCGCTGTTCAAACTAGAGTCAGACAGCGTCTTTTCCATTTTAGGACTCACGCCACTACTACTCTCGGACGTCCTAGACAGTGAAGATTTTGGGAGAGGTAGCGTTCGCCAACTCGCGCTATTTGAGTCAACATTGTGGGAGATGGGCGGGGCTGTAACAGCAAATGGAGATCTGACAGTGGCGCCCGTCGAAGTTCTGGTAGGGTATGCATGATAACGATGATGGGCGCCTGTACAAGGTGTGCCTACTGCACCGTATACTAACGAGGAAGATGTGGGTGGAGCTTGACCAGATGACTGTGAGTTGCCTGACGTTTGCTTGTAGTAGTAATTTGAATGGATGTGATTGGTACAGTGGGTGTGGTGGTTGTGATGATGGGGATGAATAACATGATAAGCGGAAGTACCTTCGGGGCCAGGATGACGCTGTTGGGGGAAGTAACCGTAGCCAAAGCCAAATCCGTATCCACCAAAACTCTTGGTTCCAATCAAGTTGTCCCAAGACTTTGGCTTATACTTCTGAGTAGAGTCTGAAGCGTAGCCACTAGTTCCATCCCCACCAGCACCTTCGCCCATGTTCGGATTTGTTGACGCTGGATGTGGAGACTGTGAAGATGAGTAGCCTGGTGGCGTTCCACAGACAGAAGAGTTATTGTTATTCAGTGCGTTACTAAGTGGAGTGCTAGATCCTCCACCGCCGTGATACTGGTAGCAACCTGGCCTGTGATGTGGTTGAGGCTGTGTGGTTAAGGCAGTAGCATTTGCTTTTGTTATGGAGCTTGAGCTAACTCCTAGATCGGCACTATGCGTTGTGGAAATACTGCTCAGAGTGATGATGTCACCCCCACTTGAGGCCTTTTGGGTTGTACTGGCTAACTTGCCAATACTGGAGTTTAGCTCTTTGTGAAGCTCCCTGCTACTCTGACTCTTCCGGTAGCAGTCGTAGTATAGCATATTCTCTTTCCCTTTTAGAAGTCTTTCTCCAACACCAGTCGTCGACCCAATCGACTTGGACTTTTCCTTTGCCTCCAGTTTCTCGGCCTTCGATGGAGGGCAGAAGCAGCACACTTTGGCTGCAGCAGCGATGCATGGACCTGTCAAAGGACTTGGACTACTACTTCGTCGCAGAGACTCGCTGTCGCAGCACAATATCTCGCGCTCCTTTCGCTGCAGGTCCTCCAGCTCCCGAATTTTGTCTTGTAGCTTCTTCTGAAGATGAACGTAGCGCATGTGCAACTCCACCTAATCACATTCACAAAGTTATTCAATTTACGTTTTCTTCAATCTACAAGTCATATAGTCATATTCATACTTTAATCATCTATTATCTATTTTCAATCAAATTAATTTTCCACCTTGCGTGCCCTCTCATCCGATACAACTACCATCTTCAAATGCATTGGGCATTTGCGTATGTAGCTGACCAGCGACTTGTGCTCCACCCTAGCCATATTTTGCCCGTTTATCGATAGGATGACGTCTCCTGTTTTTACCGTTGAAAGAAAACAAGCAGTTTGTTTGAATTTTATACATTTACAAATTTTTTTTTTATAGCATGGAATTTCAAAAAGAAACATGAATTATTTGTGCACCTTCTCGCAAGCCAGCAGCATAAGCGGCACCGTCCTTTTCTACTGCGTTTACATACGTGATGAAATCTGTTTCCCGATTGCCGTGCTTATAGCGTACTCCATAACTCTGTAGATGCAACGAGAGTTCGTAGTAGTACAGCATTAATTAAACTTACACAAAATCACATATCACAATTTCATTATTCTTTAGCTTTGGACAATAACTGACAAAAACTGGCATCATTAACTCTAACTAAATCAACGGGTCGGGACGATTTACCTCTGCTAGCAAGTCAAATCTATATACGTAATATTCAGTATAAGTAATAGAATAAAATAGAATTAATGCTTGTAGTAAGAACAACGTTGAAAAGTTTGCTGAATT
Source organism: Entomobrya corticalis (assembly GCA_034694325.1). Classification (NCBI taxonomy): domain Eukaryota; kingdom Metazoa; phylum Arthropoda; class Collembola; order Entomobryomorpha; family Entomobryidae; genus Entomobrya; species Entomobrya corticalis. The sequence continues at coordinate 21,087 of JAQFYG010000172.1, read as the reverse complement.
TCTGACAATAGTTCTACGCTTCACGTGCTCAGTAGGCCTACTACTGCACAAACTGTGCGGTACCTTATTCCATTGAATTTGGTTCGAAATTTCTTTCCATCTTTAATATGGTTTGTATAACCTCTGAATAATACTATATTCAATAATAATAGTATATGATTGCACGTACGGAAGAGCAGTTTCTTATTATAGTGAATTGGCCCTTTGCTTTATCCAGTCTATCGCCAGCCATCTAATCAATTCATTTTTGCAAAAAGTACAAAAACATGGTGACGATTGACGATAGTTTTGGGAGCAAATGAAATCTTATGGCACGGGCACGATAGTATAAAATTCCATGGACATGTAATTTTATGCTGATAAGAATATCTATCGCAACTTCAATTTCCTACTATTTTGTGTGTGCATGTCATGAGAAAATAAAATTAAAATAAAGAAAAAAACAGTCATAGTGATATATGAGGAAAATATCATAGTATGGGAAAAAGCCACTACACTACATGTTATCTTCAATCTTGCAGTGCTTTGCTACTCTTCGTCTTAAGACTCTTCAGCCGCCAAAATTCTTATACGCTTGTTTGCTTATCGTGATGCGACTGTGTTCACAGTTCACACGAGTGAACTGAAATTGAAGGCAGATACTGAAGAGTTAGCGCTATTTATAGATTCTACATATTACATGATCCTTAAATGCCTATGGTGCTCAAGATGCTTCTTTTCACTGTTGTAAGACAGACGTAGATGTACAACTGAATGTAATTTTCGAAAGTTTCTGGCCAGCAATGGCAATACTGTCGCGTTCCGGTCAGGGTTGGTATTTGGCATGCACGTCTGCTGAAAAATGCAATTCAATATGTATGAAGCTTTTCTCTGTGGTAAAATTACCTGAAGTGTGAAGCCATACGATCCATTCTTTTTCTCAATGATGATCACTCTTCGTTTTGACTCAGTCTCTCCAAATATCCACATGCCTTGGCGTTCCTGCTATATCAATCAGCAACAGTAATACACGAATCTTAATTTCTGTTAAATCTGTTTTAGAGAAATTTGACTCTACCAATCTTCTTACTTTCACGCTGTTTGCTAGTTCACACAAACTAGTGGCCGCGGCAATAGAACAGTTTTCCATGCTTAGAGTAGTCGTCGTGAAAGACTCTGAAGAAAGTTCGCCTTCAACGGAAATGGCTCCTCCAGCTCCAGCTGATGCCATGGCGATGACGATGTAGTTTTGCTATTGACGTTAGTAGCAAGTTTTATTGCCTCTTTCACTCTTCAGTTGGAAGAATTTGTGTGCAGTCAGCTAACTATTATTAGAAACACGGTTACATTTGCTAAGGTTATTTAATTGTGCTGATTTCTGAGTATAAATGAATACATTCGTAATTCAGCAGTTTGCATTTTGTATAATTCTATTTATTTATTTTATATTTATCAAACATTGAACTTTAGTTGAGTTGAATTGTATTTTAGTTGTTTTGTATACATATTTTGTACTTTTTGAGTATTATTTTTCAATGTTTGAGTATTGTTGGCTGTTGTTAGTTGGAGAGTCGCGATTTAACTAATTGGAGTCATTATCTATGGACTAAATTGTAATGTAACATACTTTCAAATATGCGGAAACTGATTTGACTCTTTAATGTAATACTGTGAATTCTAAATAGCTGCATGCAGACATAAGGGGACAAGGGAGTGAGAATTTTGGGAGAACATACAATATACACTTTTACTATTGAAGTGAAAGTAGAAAGCAGATTAGAAAGTATCAAAAGTAGCATGTTTGATCTCAGCAATCTGACTATAGGCATCTTCTTCAAGTATGTAGGTAGTGTAAAGTCTAATAAGCAAGCACAATAGCACAAGCTTATGTTACAATATGATCGCTTCGTGTGTAGAGTAGACTAGCCACCGACTTTTTATCTTATCTGCCCTTATTCCAAAGAATCCTGTTCTCTTTCGTCGTGAGCCAAGCAAAACTTACTCATAGTAAATAGTTCATCCATATCATTATTTGTAACAACCTACTTCTTGAGATTAAATAAAATCTGTTTTGGAGTCGTTGTTGATGAGGCAGCGGCAGTATACAATATACATAGCGTATTTACAATGTACCATGGCAAATAAAAGATGTATGCTAGTTGATCGTTTACATGCGTGTAAAGAAAGATTCGCCAGAGGAGGAGACGGAAAGAAAGCTGTAACTTTGGGTAGATTATGCTTTACACATAGTCGAAAGATGCAGAAGCTCCACTGCAGATGCTTTCACCTTCAAGTAGTATATCTGCTTATACTTACTACTTCTACACGCAGCATCTACATCCGCATAATAATTATTTATGGCTACACTTATTTACTTTTACTAGCACATTGTAAATGAATTACATATCATGAATTTTTCTCCCTCTTTGCTTCAATTGGGATCTACAAATTAATAAAGTGATAAACCGATATAAAATCGCGGTAACGCAGAGAAAATGATTTTGTATATGATGATCATAATAATCATAATTGAATCATGTTGCCCCATCGATCCCCGTAACTATATCACCATCCGTTACCCCCGCCCAGGGAATATGGGTTACGGCAAAATAAATGCTTGATAAAATGCTCTCCAGTTGATTTCCGTTCGAATGATATGCCACATACCATATGTCATACGCCAAATATAGCGCCCGTCTCCAGAAGGGATTTGACGGATTTCCCTGAAAATCGGACTAGAGTCTATAGAAAAGCGAGCGTGGTCAATATAGTTATTAGTTCAAAGAAAGTTTAGATCAGTAGTTCAAGCTTTTCACTATATCAGTGCAGTTATTTCTTATCCTTCGATTTTTATAATCTTTTTAAACAACAAAATGAGTACTTGTCGAATGGTTACACTAACACGTGTCGATCTTGTACCACCTATGCAAGGCCTACTTTAAACTGCACGTTTACTTTCCCTACCATCATGATATGGCTTTCCCTATGTCTCCTTTCTTTACTAATGCCATCTTTACAGTTTAATATTTTTTGCATTCGGAACTAAATACTGATATGAATTGCTTCATCCTATCCTATCGTCTATGAAGTTTAAACATAACTGTTGAGATAAAAAACACGAAAAAATAGTAAAAACTTAAACTACAATTCTTCCATCCACTCTTCTCTTGATACATATACTTTTTGCTCAAACATGCATGTGGTCATATTGATTTTTATAAATACAGTTTTGATAAAGCCCAGAAAATTTGATATCACTGTTTTAATTATTATTATTATAGTTGGAACAAGCAACAGTGGTATTGGCATCAAACCAGCCAAGGCAAACCAAGCAAACGAATGAGAATGAGAACATAGGACATAAGAAGAAGAAGATTAGACCGCTGCAATTCCTATTCAATCTCGCTTGATTCGCTTGCATTTACGCTCCTCTCAGCTGCAAAAAATCCATAGTTTTGTTTTTGTGAATGCAGGCATGTGTTATGTGCATTATGTTTTAGTATTGTGTGTTTTTGTGCGTGTTAAGGTGAGCTATATAGTAGCTATATTAAACAGTGCGTCGTTCGTGCGAGATTATACAAATTAATGAAGATGATAGTAGTAAACTTGATAATTTATTATGCCTATTTGCCTATTGCTCAATGTAACATTGTAAAAAAATTCTACAAAATCAAAAATCAAGACACAAAGAATTATAAAAATATATGTGACACACAGCCCCTGTAGCTTTATTTTTATTCGTCCGTCCGTTTTACCACCATCACTCGATATCACGTTTAATTATATTATTTTATTAATCATGGAAAATTTTAATTATCATCATTATAACCCACACATCAATAATTCTTGGCATTGGCATACCAGTAACATCATCACTACATTATTATCACAATAGGAGAATAAAGAGTCATAAAATTTTAATAACCTACTTAATAAAAATATATAAAAATACAACATATTTTGATAACGAGACAAAAAAAAACACATTGTTATCAAATATTGAGTAAGGAATTTGAATGTGGAAATCCATGATGTTAAATATCTTACTTAAATTTCTATCTCCCGATTAATGTTCAAATTTGCGATATTTGAGATTTATACAATGCACCAGTAAATGTGTGAACGACGGGTATTTGTCAACCACATCCATCACGCAAGCTAAAAAGAAACGAGAAGTGATCGTTTTACACGGAAATAATGAGAACGATTAAAACAAGGAAACTTTTGCGTGTAGCAAGACAAGGATGACTGGTGGTGACCGTGTACACGGATATATGAGCAAACACGGCTACTGTGTTTAATTAATATTTGATTCAACAGTGAACACAATAAAATCATTTCTATTGGAACCTGCAACCTGTGGAAGTGATATAAAGTGGTAATAAAAATAAAAATAAATGAGTACTCTCCTCCACTATGGCAAAGTTTACAATAGCAGGAGTAGGAGACAATCAGAAAAGAACAGGTAGTAGTGGAAGGAGAACGTTAAATACTTTGTCCCTGTCCCTACTCCTACTAAAAATACCATCTAGTGGATATCTTCAAGATTGCTCAGTATTGAGTAGATGATCATGAAGCGGATTTAAGAGATGTGTTTCACTGGACTTGTTAATTTTAATATTAATTATTGCATGATGATGGACAAAAGAAAAACACCTTGAAACATAAAATTATATGACCTTCTTGATACTTTATTTTCTGTGTGAATGACATGCTGTTATGGTGTAGGTATTTTTGTTTGTGACGATGTAATTGTCAGGAAGGAAGGGTGGTGCTGGTGCTATTTTTGTATTGTTCATCGAATCGCATAAGTGGGAAAGTTTCGTGTTAGGGAAGTCCTGGAAAAGAGTGATGATGGGTCTTTGTCTGTGCAAAGATGAAGACACAGAGTCAAGGGGACTACAGTGTTGTAACAAAGTCAATTCTAACTGTCCTTGTTGCTTTCGATGGGGGAAAAGATCTGGGAGTAGGGGCTCCATGTTTGGTGGCCACTCTTCAGCGGGAAGAGGAGGCGTAGTCGGTGGGACAGTAGCAACGGATGGTTTCGGGGCTGGTGCTAGGGAAGGGTCTGGATCTCCCAACAACAGAAGCTTAAGTAACCTGTCAGATGCCACTTTTCTTCTTTCCTTTTCTCCTGAAATGGTCAACCATTACGTGTTGGAGACATTGAAGGTGTTGCGGACGCTGGTTGGCAAGTATGTGGAGTAGAATAATATACAGAGATTAATCTCAAGAAAACTACATATGCCTGGTGGAAGATATTTAAATGATTATGAATTTAATTTGAATACAATTTTAATAGTGATGCCGAAGCACCAGCGTCAATGGTTAAATTACACAGGATTGCAGAACTGGAGGATGGATGGCCAATGGTGGTCATGTCTTTGGTGAACTGCATTCCTATGCAAGATCCCCTTGGTCCAGCTGTGATATCCCTTCTTTTGGACGATTGTCCACTTCCAACTAAGGAGAATGCCATGCATCTCAGTACCCATTTAGAACTGAAAAATTTTGACCAGCTTGATACGAGACGAAAAAGAAACACGTCCATCGTACTGGGCTGTTTGGCGGAGAAATTGGCAGGTCAAAACAGCACAATTCTCCTCAATGAGGAGGTCATGAAGTACCTTATTTTCCATTTGGTACGCATTTTAATCGCATAATTTTCAGTGTGTTCACGCTCAAAAATTTCATGCAGCTTATATATATACTCATTTTTAATTAAATGATATTAACAAACTATTTGTTTAATTTTGGCAGAGTGAAGAAACGAGTCCTTCAGTAATTCTTTACACAATAATAGCCCTGGAAAAATTTGCTCAAACAAGTGAGAACAAGACTGCGATAATGAAAATCCTCCAATCGCACGGGAACGAGAATCCTTTGGAGATACTGGAAAAAAGAGCCGACTCTGATATTTATGAGTATCGCCAAGTAGGATTCTGTGCCCAATGGGCTTTAGACAACGTTTTCTTAATTCCTGGAAGACCTTTTGGTTACGAAAAAGTAGAAAATTCGGAAATAAACGTGATTTTAAACAGTTATGACGTTAGCGAGTACTTGAAAATAGCACCGAATGGACTAGAGGTAAAAATATTTACATACCTACACATTTAATATATGCTGTAGGCTGTAGCTACCTGAACCCTGAATTGACATTCGAAAATATTATTTTTTAACGGAAGATGATGTATGTAGGAATGCCGTGAATGTTGAATAGTATAGTAGTTTATAATTATTATATTATTTAAATATGTTCATAGGCAAGATGTGATGCGTCCTCATTTGAGAGCGTGAGAAGCACATTTCAAGTGGACTCTGGGAAATGGTATTACGAAGTGACAATAGTGACTGAGGGCGTTATGCAAATCGGCTGGGCAACCAAAGCGAGCAAATTTCTTAATCACGTATGTTCGTAGACAAAAAGACAATTCGTACATAAAATGTCTTCTAAAACGTTTGGATATTTTAGGAGGGATATGGGATTGGAGATGACGAGTACTCTGTAAGTTTTGATGGATGCCGACAAGTAATGTGGCACGCTGCCCAAAGTCAACCCATGAATCATGTGCCTTGTTGGCGACCAGGAGATATACTCGGCACGTATCTAGACTTAGAGAAATGTGAAATTATTTTTTTCCTTAATGGCGTCGTCATCAAGAGTCACGGAGATGTATTTAAACATACTAAGTAAGAACTTTTAATTTTTACCCCTTTCAAATTGACATATCGTACGTCAAGTGCCTAATTCTCCGAATTTCAGGTCGGGATTTTTCGCCGCAGGGAGCTTCATGTCGTAAGCTGCCTTAAATTTTCAAAACGCAGTTTAAAATTTTTATTATTTATTTTTATAATTAGATTAATGTAAAATTATGAATTTTAATGTTTAGATTCCAACAATGCGTTTTCAATTTTGGCAGTCGCCCCTTCAAATATCCACCCAATGATAAAAGTTACCGTAACTTTAATCAGTATGCCAAATTAGGAGACGAATGTAGAGTCGTGCTACCAAGGTCGCCTTTTTCTCGTTAATATTTACCATACTATTAGTATCTGTAGAAACATAAAATATTTCAAATCTTACCGTTATTTACGCAGACATCTGAGGATGGAATACCTACGAAAAGTGAGCGTGAAGGAGAACTCATGTACCCTGTGTTTTGACCAAATTGCCAATGTTCGTCTTTTGCCTTGTGAGCACTGGTAAGTAGTTATCTCACTCACTATCAGTCATAATATCATGATAATGATAATTGTACATTTACACCCAAGTATTGAGGAAAAATCTTACTTTGCTACTTATCTTGTTTTTCAGCGGCTTTTGTTCAACTTGTGCTGATCAGTTAGAGAACTGCCCTTTGTGTCGTCAAAGAATCGAGAACAAAATGACTCTCTACGATGCATAATATTAAGGTATTTATCCAGTAATGTAATAATTCTTGTAGATTTGTATAAATCTAATCAAAGTTAGACAAAACAATAAATATGTTAATTGTTCCTCACACAATATAAAAACTTAATGTTCGTTTTTTTCTTTAGGCTTACCTGCGGACTTGTGATGACTAGAATTGATTCTTCATTTCAATTCGAAACTGTTTACTTCCGTTACTTTCTGGCTCCAGTAAAATATTTGAATTTATAAAGTCAATTATTATTAAATGATACTGTGCCGTCGTGTTAGTATATACGTAAATATAATCGATTCTGGAAAATCTGGAATTGGAAATATTATATGCATACCTATTCCGGAATTCTTTATATATATATATTATAGATGTTACGTGGTCATGTTATATTAATTTTTAAATTGCGGTTTCCGAAAGTTGTTTTGGCTTTTGTTAATTAATTTTTATTTCAATTAATTATGTGACTTTTGTTAAATACACTAAGACATATAGAGTGTTTTTCTTTGAACTGTACGGTTTCGGGGAAACAATAAGGATGCCAAGGATAGACTAATATTTAAGCTTCTGTCTTGCCAAAAACTTGCCCACCCACATAGACGAATGGGGCATAGGAAAAAAATAATGTTTATTTTGTTGATGTATCAACAATTGAAATTGAATGTTGAATGTTACACTTAAAAGCTTGTATGGTGTCCGATGTCTCATCAGAGATAATGCACTAGGCTGTAGGTAGTCTGTGCATGGTGGAAATCTGGTGTATTGGTGTTATTATTTTGTGAAACAAAAAACACTTATTATAATAATACTTAAAGTTTAATATCTCTACTGGTCTAGAGACAATACAAGGCAATTGCTTAAAAATTGAAGACATCGTTGGACGCTTTCTTTCTAATCTTTCGTTTGAGTCGTACTTCGTAACATATAAGTAGTATATATTATATATCAACCTACATACTTAACTTCCCGATAATGAAATACATTTGTAAAAGATTAAATTCTCAATACAGCCGAAATTATATTTATTATTTATATGCAAATTATGGAAACTAAAATTGCGTTATTATTTTCACATGAATATCCATATCAAGCATTGTCGCCGTCGCCACAAATGAAAATCATATGCATTTAACACCTTACAGCCTTTATTGACCCAATATAATATTTGCGATTGCTTTGTAATTCTAACCAAACCGAGAAATGTAATTATTCGTAGCAAAGGATGTGATCAATAAATCTAAATCTAAATGTGTGGGGTCAAAAAAGAATTGTTTTGAAGGCTAATCAACGTAAAACAAAGGTTTCTCCACACATTCGTTGATTGATTGAATGGGTTTACTTATCGTGTTATGTTATCGGAGCCGGTTGCGACAATCTGAATTTGCTATAAAATCCAGAACAACAATCAAGATAAATTTAGCGAATAATAATTAGCCATTAAACATTCCGGTCATTTTACAATACAAATAAATTTTTAAATTCATATTTCTTTTACATCTTACGGGTACTCGAAAGTGCTAACACGCAGTTCTATAAATATATTCATCGAGCAATGGAGCATAGTTTATACATTCTACCATTTTTTATCCATTCCAAGTTGAAGTTACTTAATAATTTCATTTCATAGAATTGTTATATTATTCTGATTCAAGTTACAAATATCTGGTTTAAAACGTGATAAGAGATTATCCTCTTCATTTGGAAACCATACATAAGAATTCTTAATTCCTGTTTCTAACAACAAATTTTAATCAAAATACCGGACATATAGTACGTAAGAAATTATTGATTCTGGTCAGTCTACATTCTGCATCTACTTTGGACTTTGGATGGACAAAGAATTTCAGTTAGAAGTACAAGCACACTATAAGGTTTGATGAATCAATCAATGAATCTACTTCTATGCTCGTATATGATGTACCAACAAATACGAAAAAATTTCCAAATGGTCCATTTATTGCTGAATTTCAAAAGCTTGATCTTGCTTTAAAATGCTTAGTAAAATATTTGGAGCATATAGCCTACTATCGCCTAAAATTCATTTTGAAATATGTTATTGAAAAACGAAACTATTCAATTTGTTAATTAGTTGATTGTGATTCGATTGGTGCTAGAATTGTTAATTTTTTGCCAAGTTTGTATGCTCAGTTGGCAAATATAAACGTCGGCAACTTTTATGTCATGACAGATCATTTAGATTGTAAATTTTCTCGCGTCATTTTGACGTTTATTTGAGTAAATGTCCGCCTGTGTTGACATTTATTGTCCAAAATGGAGAAAAATGTTCAAGCAAATGCGGGAAAATGCAAGAAATTCATTTCCTGTATTAAACAAGTACTATTTGATTGTAAATTAGTTTTCGAAACTAAATGTATTAGCCAAAAAGCATTGATTTTAGAACGTTTATGGAGATTGTTAGTCAAACAATTAATTTTATTTAAAAAATTATAAATAGGCACCACATTTTCAGGAAAATACAAATTTTGAACAAAATCTTTGAAATATATTTTTACAATTTATGACATTTATAGGGAAAAAATATTGCAAATTTGTTTTGAAAATGGAAATTTTCAGGAAAACATCTGTCAGTCAAGACATTTATGAAATTTATGAGGTTATCAAGTTCATGCCATTTTGACAAATATGAAATTTATCGAAGTGAACAACTATGAAAATGACAATTGTCATGATCATACAAACTTGGGAAAAAAGTAACAACTCTATGGTAATACCAATCGAATCACAATCAACTAATTAGCAATTTGGATAGTTTTATTTTTCAAAAATGTATTTAAAATGAATTTTGGCAAGTTTCTACAATGCTCCCTCTTTTAAAAAATCATTGGTTTTTAGTTTTTTTCTCCGAAAATCCTCAAAGCAACAAAACATAATTTTTCATATCTCAGAGTTTTTAATGTAAATTGTTTCGACGCGACTTTTTAATGCTCTTTAAGCTCTGAGCATCTTTTGTCAGCCTGAAAATGCAACTTGAAAATTCGATATTTTGAAAATAGAGTTAGTGTGTAGCACTATTGACTATAGTTGGATAATGAAACACAAAAATTTTTATTTTCGCCAATTTTGAATAAAAACGTTTTAAATAAAAGTTTACAATTTTAATAGTAATTACTGGTGACTAGATGGTGATCACTACTGGCGATGGTAATCTTCGGTGAAAATAAAACTGTTGTTGTCGTATGTTATTGAATAAAATAGTTTTTCGCAATTTTCTTGGTTACTGTTTTTTTGGCGATTTTGTGTGTTGCATCCCTTACATTTGGCATAGGGCTACACACACCGACACTTAAAAATCGATTTCTTTAAGTTGTTCGACTGGAAAAAGACGATCTCTCGCCCTCAGTTGAAATAAAAATTTGTGTTTCAGTGCAAAAATCTTGATAGCCTTTAAATTTGACTCAATTATATAAATTATGCACCGATTGATCTCGGACATGAATTAAAATAAAACAAATATGCATATGTAAACATAATAATATTATGAGCATATGATCCGAAAACATAATGTTGAGATTTTTGTTCTATAGAATATTTATTATTGATAAAGTTTTATTTTTATGTTTAATGTTAATGAAGTCAAGTGATATCATTGTGATCGAACTCCCCGTCATCAAAAACCCCAAAGTATAGTTTCAGCTACCATGCGTCAGTACACATATGACCCCTTGCCCTGACATGGGTTTAGTGAGGTGCTTGGGTCATGGATGAGACATACTCGGCTGTCTCATTGAATTTCCATTTCCGATATTCTAAAACCTCGGTATATCAAGCTTCAGCAACCTGGCACAAGTGCCACGTGTCAACGCGCGACTTGGCCCAAATTTAATTGAAAGCGTTTGGAATCTTGAGGTGCCATATATATACAGATTCACAGTTACTTACAAAGACAGACATTTCCCCGATTTCCCACACCCATACCATCATCTTTATGTGTTTTAGCGCATTATCAGTCACAATCAGTCAGCAGTGGAGGGAATGTTCCTGTGAATACTACTAAACGTGAATGGAAATTAATAACGACGACGTTGATTAATTTAAATTTCATCGATACATCTTATATGCTTTTTCTAGGGTCCAATATTCAATTAAAATGTTAAAATGCCATATTCAGATTAAAATTGAGCGAGTTTCTTGTTTCCGGCTAGTTTGTAGGCCTTTTGGCATTCGATTTGGCTAGTTTGTACTTGTGGTTGCCTTGCCTCTATTGTCTTCGTACATACCAAAATACATAGCTCTGTGAGTTTAAGTGCGTCCTTACTTTATGCTTGCGGCTTGCACCTTGCACCCTCTATCAAGAAGTGACCAGCCGCGGCCAGATTACTACCCATAATAACTTTAACTTACACTACACTACGCAGCTAACAAAACATGCCAGAAAGTGGAAAGGAAGATGAAGTCAAAGGAGAAGTAGTGAATAGTGAGAACAATATACCTATATCGTATTTACTTTTACTTTTGTAAGCGTAAAATACGAAAAGACCTGATGAGATGATGATACGTTGTAGAGATCATCAAAGATGCTCATTCATGGTTATGGAGTATCATGCATGTGTATGTAGTATAATTGTGCAGACTCAGACTGTTCATGTTTGTAATATTATTTTTTAATACACTATATGTCATTGCCATACCCAATTGCACTTGAATAAGTTATTTTGTGTCAACAAAATGAATAAATAACAATAATAAATGATCGTGTAAATCTTCGTAGAATAGGAATCCAGTATAATTCGCTTTATTGTATTATTTGTGTTGTCAAATAAAATAAAACAATAATAAGCCAATAATGAATAAAGTAACCTGCTCATAATTTGAGTGAGGCAGTTAGCATGCATGCATGGCATCACAATAATCAAATCAGTATAATAACATCACAAACGCAGTATTTAGTTGTAGCAAAATATTGTAGAAAGGAACGGAACGCTAGCAGAGCATAATACTAAACAACCATCAGTTTGTGGACGCACTATCAAGGAACGCTGATTCAATCAATGAAGGGCTAATACTATTTTTGGCCTATCTTCATTTTTACTGAATGTTTTTCTATCCAAAATATATAATACGTAGTTAAAGTTAGCTAGTCTAGTCATTTTTTGCAAATAGCATGTAAATATTTCTGTGAGTTATTCGTATGCTGTTGTGATTAATTGGTGCCTTGAGAGTTGAGAGACATCCTTGCCCTTGCACTTTACCAATTCAAAAAACTCCGAGTTTTGACACTACTGACGCAAAAAAGAGCGTCTCCATGGATGATTTACTTGATTACTGTGTTTTAAGCAGGGTTCTTTTGTTTACTATTACTTACATTATTATATTGTAACCGTTGCGATGCGGGAAATCCTCAAAATTCTTATTCTTGTTTACTTGTATCATTCTGTTCTTCGTTTCGACTGATTAGAAGTAGCCAATAATTATAGGTTCCAACAGTTAAAAGATTGTGCACGTTATCAACATAATATACATCTCCAAACAAATTAATTAATTTACCGATCAATGTCGATACATATTTTTAAGAACAGTCAAAGTGTCAACTGTAAAAGTAGAACAAGTGGAACTGAAACAGTGTACTATTGTTACACGCTTGCTAATAACATAAACGTATAGATTTGAAATTATTCTAACTGCAAACATAAAGCAGTTGATGGTGCCATTTTAAGTCGTGTCGTGAAACGGAACTCTAGCATCGATATCAAGTAATAACTGTCAAATAAAAAAATTGGAAAACAGTGGCAAGTTTTATCCAAAACATGGATTATATGGCACCATGGAATGACGAGGATATGAATGGAGGTAAGTGGATTGTGGATGCCAGAGTCTATCTAATATCTAATTATCACGTGACATAATTATCAAAATCAACAATTATGGCTACAGCAGTTAACGACTGGACTGAGCCTTTAAACCGTTTTAAAACCAATACAGTGAGTATATCCATCCAAGCGCAGCTGAAAGAGAAATAGAAGAAAAGTGCATAATAGACGCAAATGATTCATTTCCATTCTACATAAATATCATCTGTATTCAGTCATCAATTTATTTTTTAAATTGTTTGGCCAATCGATATAAAGTTAATGTCAATTTTGAAATTAAGTATTAAGTGATTTTATACGCATAACCTGATCAGTTTTAGAAATCTGTACTCTGTCTGTGATGAAGGGATGATTTTTAACAATTCGACTAATTCGAGAACAATCTATTATAATTAATTATTGTCTCATGTGGCTGTGGCTTCAAAAACTTTGACTTTCTTTCAGAAACGTCATTGATTGACATTGATTTATCCACGTCTGTCGTTTAACAACAAAATGCTGATTTCCAACAACAATGAGACATACAAGTAATATGCTTTAATGTATACATTTAAGTACCACATTCATAAACAGACCAACCGAACACTTGCCAATCGAAAGACTTTGAGTGCCATTGCACTCTAGATATAATATAGGTGGAACTGTTGGATGTGTAAGTAAGCTTCTTCAAGGAATGACTTTGTTCTCTGTAATATGAAGCGCAAACTGGACTTTAAAATATTGGCAATTTCAATTTCTTGGGCACCGTAATGTAATGTGGTATTTAAATTCATCTCACAAACAGTTGAATCAAAATCAAATTAACACAATATAAATATTTGCCGCGATGTGTAATTTTGTACCCTTAAGAACTGCTAATTGATTTTTAAATGGACTTTTCCCGTGGCAACAATTAGGGATAAGGATGAAGCATTTAGCGTTAAAAATATTAAATAGGAAGAAATATTTATATAAATTGAGATTTGAGGCAATGCAACAAACGACATTGATGGAAGTATAAATACTTCTAGTTCTAGTAGATGTATCTTTATCAATGAGACAACAATATTTTTCTTATGTATTTACATGTTAAGTTACACGTTTATAGGCAAGTAATTTTTTCGTCGATTTCATTTAGATAAATTTGGCATATTGAACAATTTCGCTTTCAAACTTGAGACATTTCCTCATGTTCAACCTAAGACGACACCGATGATGATGCTAATAATGATGGATTATAATGCAATAGGCAATCTTGTTTTTGTGGTTTATCGCTGTCTCTGTGGTTGATCTACTAAAATTTAAAATGAAAAACAACCAATGCATAAATAATAGGGAATGCAATGCAAAAACAATTGCTTAAGATTCATAATTAATGCCACAATTATCACAATTAACCTACGGAAATGTGTTTCATTGGGACATATCCGACATAAATGAAAGCAAAATGGTGAAAGTGTCAATTGGTGACAACCTTATGAATTATATAGATAAATTTTTTATAATGACAAATAAGGTGTTTATTGTCAAATATTAAATACTTAGTAAATTTTAGTCAAAGTCATCATACTTACATCGGTACATACACTTGATATGACAAGCATTTATTGAATACCATCAAGTTTAAGTAGTAAAATTATATCCACTGCCGTTACCATTCTAAAATTTTGCCGTTGACATAAAATACCGCTTTCACCGATATAATAAAATATACTCGTTCATTGTTCGCCAAAAATTTGTACTTATCAATACCAATGTAGCCATTTACCATTAAACTTTCACCACAAAACTTTCACCTATATAGCCATTCACCATAATGCTTTCACCGTATCTCACTTCACCCTCCATTTTTAATTAAGGTTAATTGTTTTTTTCGAAAGGTTTCTTCTCTTCAATAAATTACTTATAAGAAATAATAATGACAGGATTTATATATTTTATTTTAGATGGCGGCATTGGAGGGATTGGTGCAGAACTGGGCCCTGTTGACTTAGCCAACCTTCTTGTCAAACTTACCGATAATGCCTTGTCGGGTGCAACGTTCGAAAGGTATGTATCCTCGGCACCTTAAAATTTTTGTCAAAGAATGAACGCCGAACGCAAACAACTTCTGATAAAAATGACTGAAATTGGCGAATAGCGATGCGTAGCAGTCATATACTATTCACACAAAGTATTATAATGCTGAGCTCCTCCCGACTCCCGACTAAACATTATCTCAAATCTTCCATTATGGGTTAAGAATTTGTTTTTACGGCCAGATTATGGCACAACGTGGAATACTGTGTTGATAGAACGATTCTTCATTACTAGGGAAGGCATGCTGGCCCTGGCCCTTTCATGCATTGGATTTTATGTAATTAATGTTAATGCATTTTGGATTGTTATATACGCATTAAATATTCATATCTCTTCCTACTACTTTTTTATTACGCACTACCTTAATTTACTTTGCTGCAAAACGGCCCCAAAAAGTTTCGTAAGGTTAGTAAGCTGAGAATAATGAAATGACTCCAGTATTGAATATTACTTACCCTAAGAGTCCTCATTTTCAGACAAATCAGTCACATTCTAGAGCAGGAGTTAACACAGGAACCTACACATATTTAAACATAACATATTACCATTCAACATTTCATGGGAATCACAATGAATGAACTATTTTTAGCCAATGCTTTTGTCTAATCCTTGGAAATTGGGAACTTTTTTGTGATAATTAAGAGGGATAGATACCGTCGGAACATGGACCCAAACATAAGAAATAATGCAATTAATAATCGATATGCATATAGCATTCGTCTCCTAACGAATGGTTAATGTCACCATTTGGGGTTTCTATACATCTTCTGGTATTTTAAATTTTACTGTTTCCATATGGTTGCAGGAGAGCAGCTGCTCGAGGGGTGTTGGAGGCGTTCAAGCAGAGCTGTTTCGCAGAAGAAGATACGATGAATGTGATTGCTGTAATCGAACAGCTCGTCAATGACCAGGGTAAGTTGATTCGTTTTTCTTTATTGCCAATTTAATGATTTGTCTATTTTATGCTTTGGTACATTGCGTTTTGCGAGAATCCAATAAAATGAAAATTGTTCAACGACAACAATTGAACAAGGAATCATTCAACGTAAATTGTAAATCGAAATCCAACATCCAATTCAATTTATTGGTTTGCTAAATACATTTACTAACTGGGCTGAAATTTTTTAACAGTTTAAGAGTAATCCAAGCTATTGTAAATCTTACATAGAAATTCTTTTGCACTGTAAGTATTGTGTGTTTGTCCGGCTGTTAACAAGCTCCTATATACATGTTTCAAGTTGTTTCATTGGTCAATAGAAAAAACTATTTTGATTTTTAACTAAATCGGTCAACATGATTTGCCCTAAGAGTGTATGGCATGGCATGTGCCTCATGTGTCATATCATTCGAACAAGACCAGGCAGAAGAATTAGTAATAATAGCAATCCTTAATTTAGTCCTACACCCTTACTACCGAGGGTAATCATATTATCATATTATTTATGGAGAAACCTGTGAGATATCTTTCAACAGAACAATACTAATAACTATCGGGTGCAAAAGAGGGTAGCTATTAGCTATTGCCTTTTCATGTTTTGTATGATTATGTGAGATGTGATCATATTTATCGTCATCATAAATATCATAATGGTGAATGAGGATCATGATCATGCCCTCATTTATCATAGCGCACGGTGTATATGGAATGGTTTTTGCGCGTAGCGTCCCGTGGCGTTCGCCAAGTTTATATTATATTGACGTATGCTGAAACTGAAACTTACCACAAGCCACTGGAGTTTCTGTTGACGGAAAGCTTTAAAACATTAAAACAGTTACCAGTTTGCACAGCGCTTACAATTTTTATACATCGGTATTCATATTTTGAAAGGGGAAAGGATTGTATAAGTTTTTAATTGTCTATGCACTTATTGCGAGCAAGATGAAAATTACAAATGGCGTTTTACGTTTATTCATGAAACTGGGATTGTAAGCTGAAAAATTACGAATCATTTTTATTAATGGTGTACGCATGTGTACGCTTACAATCTTAATGCTTCTATTTTTGACGCGTGCCGAAGTGTCCGGTGTCGGTTTTGTTTTACATTTTGTGAAATTTAGCACCGTATGCCATATGTGCGGTTTTGTGCCTACTGCCTAGTGCCTGTGTATCAGCGTACTTATTTATGTACAAAAAAAACTGCTTGGAACGCGTCTTGGAGATTTTTTTTCTAAGCTTGACACTTGCAGATGATTTTTATTACGTAGATAAATCTATTCATCCTGTAAAGCGATTAGTTTGTTTGTCTGTCTGTTCGTTCTATAATTTTCGTATTATTTGACCAACTCTCTTCAATGATGGCACACGGACCCCACAGCGCAGGGACTCCATTTCTAGTTTTTGTTTGCCTCCGAGGTCAAACTCCTTGGCATGGCGGCAGGGGGTCCTGGACCGACTGCGACTTATGGGGAACCATTTTTTATTGCATATACAATTCGATAGATGGTAGAGGGGACAATATTTTTTCAACTTTTGTCGAAATAGGGACGTCTTAGTCTTGACAACCTCAAGAAATGATACATATATTATTTTATACTTGATTTATCCACAAATTTTCATTATGCTTGACACGACTAATTGTAAGTGGTTTGCCTAGTAGGTGACATGAGTCATGACTATATAATTTATAATGCTTTTGCATATACAGGTAGTCAAAAGAAGATGAAGTCGCCCAATTAAGTTTGTAGCTCTCCAACAATTTCAATTTTAGTCCATTCTTATTTTTGCTTGGACTTGCATAGGTATTTCAATTTCATGAACTCAATGTCAATGAAAGTACATAGGTATGTGTACTTTCTTTTATATACATAATCGCTATAAATAATCACAATACATTTTTTAATATTCTCGACGATTTCCATAAGAAGTAGAAGATACATTTCAATCCCTCTTAATGTCTTAAATAGATCTATGCTAGAAAATATAACTTTAGAGTTTCTTTTCCAGTCCTGTAGTGACATATAATGTTGTGTAGAAGATGGAGCTTGCGTAAGTCATACAACATTGAAAAAACGGGAAATAATCTTGAATCGGGTTTGGGTTCACTACTTCACTGATACAATTACATAATATTATATTTGTGTAAGTGATTTTATACAGTAGTACTTTTCGTTTATTTCCTCTGGAACATGTTGAAAAGCTAAATTGCAAACTGGTGCTTGCAATCTAATGATTACTACACGGCTTTTCATGTTGCGCATTCTTAGATGCTCATTTGTTTTACATCATTACATCTGCCTTGCACGTTCCTTGATACAGAACTCACTGTTCATCCATCATAGTTATAACGGTACCGAACCGAACACGTTATCTGTATTGGTGTTGACTTAGTTTTTGCTGTTATAAATTTCATAATCCTATTCTATAGCTGCTGTAGATACTATACATAAAATAAGCAGCTGTATTATATTTTTAAAATTACTCTTACTCACATGTGGCTGCCATTTGTTCTTTATTTGTAAAGTTCCTTTCATTCTGTAACAACGTAACTTACGTCCGTCTGAAAAAGGGAAGATGCCCTGTGTCCTCAACTTTGAGTCGTCAAACAATCTGCTCCTACTTTAGTAGGAAGCTAATCTCCCTTCCATACTTCCATCATCACAAAAAAAGTACAGCAGACGGCAAGGGCAGGAGAAGTACTCATAAAAAACGTGCGGGCACCAGCTTGGGTCGACAAAAACTTTGTACGATCACCATCATATCCTAGTGAATCCGATCATTAAGATAATTTTCCCCTTCCCACTGCTACTTTCTATATACATATAATATACAAAAAGCTGAGTGAGTTATCTTGGGTTCGCTGTTAGGCCGCAACCGAGAATCGATCAACGCGTTTATGTAGTAAAAGGAAGTGGAAGTACTCCCTTTTTGGTAATTTGATTACCGTATATACTCTTTTAATCCCACAGCCTCCAATAGTATTTACTACACCTCCACCTCTATTCATTCTCTATCTCGGGTCAAAATGTGCCTAATCCCCCCACTATTCTAATAATTCCCCACTAGTATTTTGGAAAAGATCTCTTAAGCAAGCAATTTTTTTATCGTGAGTAAAAAAATATGAAGAAAATCAACTGACTAATTTCAAATGTATGAAATAATAGCTTTTATTGTTGTAAAATGTTTGATTGATTTTTAAAGCTCAATAATCTTTGCTATTTTGGTTATTTTGTGAATTCTCCACTATATTAAATATTAATTCCTCACTCAAAAACGCGCGACCGTAGATTGATTCTAAAGCTATGCAGAAATCCTTTGAAGTTTATCAAACAGAGTATATATGTTAATAGGGTAAACTCAAATTCAAGGCATTATCAATGTCATCAATTAACTACTTTTTACGCCACCCACGTGATTGCAAAGCAAAGCATTTCTCCTTTGCTGAACAAAATGCAGCGGAGTGACATTTTTAGTAAATTCCAGTTTAGAACAGTAGCAATTGCTTCAAAAACAACTTCTTTGTATTTTTACTCAACAATATACGTTTTTGTTTCAAGATGCTTTTCGTTTCTCCAGACTTGCAGTGGTTGCTGTTTGTTTTACAGCTTTACCAACCTCTGAAGGTAGCTGCTTGTCTGTCTTTCATTGTGCATTGTTGATCGTAATTCAATAATGGTAAGCTTTTGAGGCATGTTGCCACAGTCGTGTCGTATGAGCTACAAGGTAAAGTAGCACGAGCCAAAAGAAGAGTTCGGAAACACAATGTTCAAAAAGTAGTATTAATTGAGCACCCAGAAATGATATTTTTTTTAAACTGTGCAGCTACTCATAATACATACTATACTCCCTTTGCAAAAGTAAATGCAATTGTTTTGATATACTTGCAGATTTGGAAAGGGAAAATGAGGTCATGTCACTGTCACATGCATTCAAACTAATTTAGGCATGTATGGTTACTGTTACTACTACTGTACTCAGCTATTTTTATATGCACTTCATATGTTGCATACAGGGACAAAAATATTGTTTTGGACAGTATAGTGGAGTACCTAGTGAGATGATGAGTGAGTGAGATAAATATGGAAAGGGAAACTGAATTTGAAATGTAGAAAAAACCGAAGAATGCTTTCAGAAATTCTGAATGATCTTAACTTAAGGTAGATGCATAAACTTTAGTTGTTTTTATCTTGGTTGTAGGAACAAGCGTACCAATTTGCATGCGCACATGTGCAAGTCATATGTAGAATTGTCTACTATGTCGTATTGTGGTAAAATGTCTGTTGTGGATATAAGTATTTATATAAGTTAATTAAACGATTCTTTCAAGTTAACAAAGTTTACAATAACACTGAGTCAGAGTATTATGAAATATAATTATTAAAGTAAAGTTGAAATTTTTTTATAGATATAGTGTTTTCCGATTATGCTGCATAACTAAACACTGTTGTAGGGACATGACATGAGTGAGAAGAGCCTATTTTTTTACATGGAAGCCGAAGCTCGTGTCGGTTTTCGGCTTGTGCCAGTGAAATATTGTATTTCGTTTCGTTACTTTTATGTACCACACACACATGACACAACAACAACAGGAAACACATTTCAGACTGGCAGGGTTGAATTAGAGCAGTTTACGAAACGTAACCTACCAGCAATGTAACCTACTATGTAACCTACCTGTAACGTAACCTACTTAGTACGTAACCTACCTGATATGTAACCTACCACCCACCGTAATTATTTTAACTTTGTCCTGTCTAATTTTTTCGGGGTTCTATTTGCACCCTGTACACATCTGCAAGTTTAATTTTGCTGGCCTTCGGCCAGCGGATTTTTAGATAGAGGATACAGTTTTCCGGTACTAGCAGCGGCCACAAGCCCCGGG
>JAQFYG010000171.1:0-43049 GCA_034694325.1 Entomobrya corticalis | reverse complement strand
CAGGATGCACCGTTGTTGGCATATCGTGTTTTGCTCAGCTTTTGTATGCGTAACGGCACACACACAACATCCACGACATGTTTCCGGTTACGTGCAAATATCCATTCATGCATTAGGCAAAACTAATGACTCTGTTAATTACAAAGGCATACTTCATTAGCCCAGCGCGGATACCACCTGAGGTGTGAATACAGAGCTATAAGTCTGGGTCAGTATTTATGTCTGAATCAACAGAAGTAATGATTAATATAGTTTGTTTTTGTATTCGCGGACAAGGAAAAAAGAGATGCATTCTAAGCGGATTTAGGAAACATACACAGTACAGCTTGTATCAACGCAGGAATGTTGATATTTTTATTAAGTACCGGCTAAAAATGCTGTTTCTACTTCATAAAAACGTGGCCTACATTGTTAGAAGGTTAAATTTTTATATTATTGGTTTATAACAGTATGATTGCTTGGTTAAATGTAGGCCATCTCCAAAAAATCTCTGCTAGCAGTACAAGTGAATGGCCTATTGGACACGAGTAACCCGCAGCGGTGAACTGGACACAAATCCCTCCTTTTCTCTTGGTTCACGATGAGCCACAGGAAATGAAATTGGTTCATTGATTACAATGAATGTGATATACATGCATTCAAGTCAAATGTGGAAATGGATATGAGATATTATGCAAAGTGAAAGTATTGAGGGTGACGCCCTTCCTATAATGCTTTCGCCATTGATACAATTCTTAATAGATCACAAATATACTAACTTGCACGGTCCCTTGCTGAATCCTTTACACAGTCACCATATTTTCTACCATGAAAGAGGGGAAATGCAGTGGAAGCAGTAGCTCACAGCAAAATGCTTGCTGCTTGGAAGAACAATAAATGAAAATCAAGTTATATATTATGTCTTCGGGTGAAGCAAGAATCATAAATGAATGAGTCTCGATGATCGTTTGCAAATGATATGAATGGCCTGTCAGGAAATTTCCAAGATATATGGTTGTATTAAGTCGAAGTCATAACAAGAATTTAACTGCACACTAAATACAGTTTCTAATGCTACACAGTAAATTCTCGAAATCCCCGCATACAAATCTTGCTAAACCGGGTCAAAAACATAAGTATGCTATAGGCTTGCGCTGACCATCATAAAGAAATACAGTTTTAGCAAAGTTGTAGGTACATTTCTACTGATGAAATCATAAATTTACCCATCGTTAAAAATCGGTTAAATGAATGGTGTATTCGGTTAGTAGTAGGCACTTCTATTCTATAACGCCTGAATTATAAATAGAATGAGCTTCTTGTGCGATCTATCCGTCACCATCACCTTACTTTGCTGGAATGGAATGCACTATGCAGTGAAAACATTCAAAAGTCATCAATAATTTCCAGATTCTGAGAGAGAGAGAGTTGTTCGCCTGTCAGACAATAATTTCTTATTTCAGGACTACATGAATGGCTTGTGTGGAATAAGACCTAAATTATGTGGTACAGGTACGTACGTCGTCTATCAATTTAGTCCAAGTTTCCTGTGCCTTCACATATTATGTCACGTTTAATAAAAATGTAAACCAATCTTTATGATGCGTTCATTCGTTTTAAAGTGTACCTACCATGCTTTCAGTAAAGAACATAGGTACCGGTACTATCAAAAAATGAGTTCATCTCATGTCTTAAATTTTATCATCTCAAAATTTATTTTATAGCCATACAAATGGTTTTGTATTTACTTAGGTAACAGTAACTAATCGTAAGCAACTAGCAAAAAATTCCATTTAAACTGAAAATAATTTGGTGTATCCTGGATTATCATTATTCCTGACTTAACTCTCAGGTGCAATTTTAGTCATGTTCAAGCAATTCTCTGTACTCCCAATAATAATAGTTGAGTTGTGCTGAACGAACGGCAAGTTTTAATGGAGAACATCAATATAAATAATAATAATGACGCACCGCGAATGTAGTATCAAATTTTACAGTCTATTTCCGGATATGGCAAACAAAAATTGAAATTATAATTTTCCAGAGTTATGGATGACGTTTTACGTGATGTTTGCCTTAACGGAAAGCATTAGCAATCTGGTATATGAGTGAAATAGGCGGTCAAAAATCTAAAAATGTATGCCTAACATTCAAAAGCTAAAACTCTGCCACTTTCTGTGGGATTGCATTGCTTCGCATGCATGTCGAAGTTTTGCTCCCACTTTTTTCTGCATCAGTTTGGTGTTGATGTAGATGGTGGTGGTGGTGGCGGTATTGCGGCGGCTGCTGGATGTTCTGGAATACATCCAAAATGTTTTAATGTCGTTCATTACTGCCATTACAGCAATCTGTATCATTACTCAAGACCAAGTCTTATGTTACCATTTGTATGTATAAAATATATACCGATGCATCAAATGCCTACTTTCACATTTTTTTCAAACTTCTCGTTTTTCGTTGACGTCTTGTCCTCCTCATAGTTGTATAGAAGTAGTAGCACTGCGATTATCATCGGAAAGTCCTAAGACAAGAAGATAAAAAGAAAAATAACGTCGGTCTTTTTGAAAACATGTTTTCAGTTAAATAAGTTTTGATGCAGGGAAGCGTGGGCTTATGTCGTCATGTTATTATTTTGTCTTTTGCTTACATATACATCCATATCTATAATAAATGCGTGCTGTTTGCAATCAGTTTTTTCCTCTTTATGACGATACATTTATTTATAATTTGTTGCTCGACATATTTGCAAAGGATTTCGCAGAAAGACTGTTGACTATGACTTGTCGCGTAACATTACGCACGTAGTTCAAAACCCTGTCTTTGTATTTAATTTTGTATAATATATAACTCATCATGTCAAAAGTTGATCTCTTTCCGGGTAGACATGCCAAGTGTCATGAAAAAAACGTAATGTTTCACGTAGATAAATCCTATGTGTGCAATTTTGTTATATGCTTGTGCGTTTCAGAAAGAATTACTATATAAAACGCACTAAACAGAGTACACAAACAGAAATGCATCCGCTTTGACAGTGGATCTTAAACCTATAACATAACGACATATTATTATTTGTTTTCCAATTACATATTTAAGCTTAAGCGTGATCATTAGGATCGGTTCAAAGAGGATATGATAAATGGGGATTATAATTGTATGCAATCTATAAATAGATCTAGAATTCTGTTATGCACACGCTTCTGATTGGATTCTAATCGTATTTTAGGTTGTCATTAAATGCAAAAAATTAAATCTGAATCAACGATTTCCTTGTTCCTCAGGTGTTCCAGACGCTGGAGTATCCCGTAGAAATTAAGAAGATGACGTATCTTAAGCAGATTCTTGCTGAGGGACGGACCAACTTTACAAATGCTGTGTTAAGTAACTCATCTAGTGTAAGTTTATTACCGTGTAACAATCCAATACCTTACGCTTATGGACTTTCTATCATGTGATTATTGCCAGACTTGTTACATTTTATTCGACGTTAAATAGATCAAATCTAAAACGTTGAAAATATTAACGATACGCTATTTAACTATAAAAAAGTACCCATGTTTAGAATTTTACTAATACAAAAATCATTTTACCTTTTACTTTCCTATGGCTGACAATAGCTGACATTAACTAAATATAGCTGTACTCACGTGTTTAAAAAGTAGTACTTGCATTGACTGTTTACATGGATTCAAATTCAAAACACTGCGGGGTATTCACGAAAACATTGTCGACCAGAGCACATTGTTTGTTTTTCTTTTGCAAAACAAAGCAACACTGAAAGTGACCAGTGAACCCAAAGGATATGAAAATATAACGATATATCGCTCAACCACATTCTTTTTGTCATTCCATAGAATAATGTACCAGAGCTTTTTGCTCGAGGATAAGGTTCGCATTTTAGATTTTGTTGCACCAAGCAACCTCCCTTTGAGGCTGTAGGCATATCAGACGTTCGACATCACCACCAAGCTGAAGTATTTCTTTCATTGCTTACAGAAATGGGTTGTAAAAATTTTACGTGTGATAAGGTAAAAATTTCTGATAGTTGATTGTAACAAAGTATACTAGAAATACTATATACCAAATATCCTGTAACCAAATCCGCATTCCATACATGCCTACATAAAATTCTCAAAATATGTTCATGTCTTACAGACACACTTTAGTAAACTGAAACATACACCATACCTAAAACGTACATATCTACGAAAATCTAAAAAAGTGGGTATTTTATATTCTGCTTGAATGTGTTAGCCCATACATAATAATAATATTGCATAATATGCACATACGAGTCTAGCTAAGCCCCTCTCGAGAATCAACTCACCAACCACCACTTTTTCGGTTTCAAGAAGTAAACGATCACACAATATAGAGAAAAGCGGAGAAAGCTGGGCGCAAACAGAAAAGAAGTGAAAGGCAGGAGAAAGGAAAAAGTATAAACCTTAAAGTCAAACCTTTCTTGCTCATGACAGACTCTAATCCGCAACGTTATGTCCTGCAACTACGCTCGTAGGAATGTTCTCACTTTACCTTGGAGAAAAAACTGCACACACAAACACACGCATGGAAGTCCAAATGACCTGACTCTGCCATATTTAAACGACCAAAAAGTAAAGTTTTCATCGTCAGTGGTGCGGTGGTGTACATAAAATTTCGCCCATTAACATTTTTAGAGATTTGGCATGGATAATCTTGAATGATTTAATGCACAGTGTTACAGTCCATTTCTGGATTTGAACATGACGACAGAATATATTATATGCTTAGATAAATATATAAAACGAAGAACAATAGTGTAGAAAAACACTGTATATAATAATCGTTGTTAGTAGTACGCTTAACGGCCAACAACTGACTGATTCTGACGTGAGTTCTGAAACTGTTCAAGTTTTTTTGGACACTGTTTTAAAACTGATGCATGTATTTGGAAAAAAGTAATGGCACATTAAACTTATATGCGTGGATGTGCATGTGCGGTAAAGAAAAAGTTATGTTGCTAAAACGGTAAATAAATGATCGTTTGTATTTCTATAAAATTTCACAGCCGGATGCCCTTAATTATACGCTAACCATAGCCCTACAAAAGTACGAAGAAATTATTGACGAAGTGGCCTCTGAAGGAATGTCTGTGGTAACTCCAGAGATAAAATCTGACTGGGACTACATTCAATCCGCCTTTTTTGCCTCGACTGTACTTACGACGATAGGTAAGTTATTATGTTCAAGTCTCCAAAACCAAAAAAATTTTAAACACAAAATAAATTTCTGCCACCATCTTGTCTGGGTTGAGTTTTAATTAAAGTTGCACAGTTTTACTTCGACAGCTCCTCCGGTTTTACATGCTATCATTATTACGACACCATGCAAGTGCAAGTCAAAGTTTTATAATTACTTTGTTTTGGAACAAAAGGGAAATGAAACGACACGGTGACACGAAAGAGGAAGAGATCACTATGATATTTGAAATTAAAAAGGGACTGAGGACTATATATAGGGAAAGGATTTAGGTAATTGTATGGCATTACATTATTGTTGCTGCCATTCAACAGTTCCGGAACTATTTCGTTCCAATATTGTTGCCTTTACTGTACAAGGCCTTTCTACTGTATCACATGAAGCTTTACTTATTATGATTATGACACATGTCAGTTTCGACTTTTTAAAACTAGATTTTTGTTTACCCAAAACAGATCATAAGTTTCAAATTAAAATTTGCTTCAAGCAAGCAAAGTCTTTTAAAAGTTAATTAATTAAGTTGTCCCAATTTATTATGACACATTTAAAGTTACTCATAAGGAAAAACTTTAATAACATATGAATCCGAGGGTTTTGGGCTCCATTCACTAGCTATTTCTTAATAGTTTTTGTATGCAGCCTACTACCGCGGTCTCTACTGTTATTAGGGGATATTATCGCACACTTCCACACCCCCATTTCCAGCGACACAATGAAAACACTCTTTTATGCACGCCAAACCCATTATATTCCCGCTGCAATTTTGGTTCCATTCAACCTACATATACGTGGGGTTTCATGAACTTTTGTTTTCTAGTTCTTGTACTTGAACAATGACCATTTGGACAAAAAACAATATCGTTTTCCGCACAATTTCCGAGATTAAATGACAGGTTTTGATCAAATAATCACAACTTGAAGGATGATGAAAAGTGAAAATGATGAAAAGTGCAGGTTTTCTTTTTTAATGAAACACTGGAAACCCTGAGTCTTTGGAGGTTATCATTACCATCATAGCAACCAGCATTATGAACATGCATACATACAATAATAATTATTTTCTACATTGTATTGTCCATATGGCAGATATATATGACTGCATGCAACATATAGCATGCTAAAGTAACTAAACTATATGAATACACCTGCAAATCACGCAAAGAAAGTGTTTTTCATAAAATGGCGAATTGTGGTGAAAGCAAAACAAAAGTAAGTCATTTAGGGACACAAGAAAAACACATAGCTTGACAAATTATTGTGCGGCATGGCATGAAATAATATGCTAAGTACATCTGTAGTACCTGGACATTTTCCATGCGTTGATAATTTAATAGAATTGACCACGAAAATAGTTTTTCTGTACATTATTGAATGCGATTGTGACAGTTTTACTTGGATTAGGGTATAATATTAATCTGGACAGCCGACAGATTGTTCGTACTTTTCTTCTGATAATATCTATTATTTGTTAATTATGTCTACTGCTAAAATGTGTTCTATCTGTTTACTTTGCACCAATAACTCAAATTGTTGCATTTTTATGGTTATTCTCTTTCTGAGCTTATTTTACTCTACTGACCGATAATACTGAGCTATGCACCAACAAATGCGATATATAACCTACATTCAGTCACTATTTTGTGGCGTAAGTGAACGTAATGGACGCTGGGAGCTGGATGCATTGCAGTAGCACTAACTTTCTTCAACTTTTCTTGTTTACAGTTTGTTGGAGACAAAATACCTCCTCATTTTTTACTCTTTCTTGTCGCCGAGCTTGTAAGTAAAGCAGCGTAGCGTGCTACTTGTTATGCATAATTTCATCTGCAGCGAGTACTCTGAAGGGACTCATTTCCTCGGACTCATTTCCTTACCAGAGCAGTTTTTATTATTTTTTGCCAGCAGCATGTCCCACTAAAGAACCAGCAGCTTTATGCGTTTCTTTAATCCAATTATGTTTTTTCAAAGTTTACTTTGTCGTTACCCTGCGCTGTAAGCAAGATTTATATGCTTATCTTGTCTTTTTGTAATGTGGCGTGTGGGTGTGTAAAATGAAGGCATATTATTTTTTTCTGATGCATTATATAGTCATGGCTATGTGATATTATTAATCCCTTCTTATTCCTTATTATAAATTACAGCTAATTTGTCTCCCCTGCTTACATTTTGACAGAAAAATATTTCTTGTTACTACATATAATCTGAACGATGACAGGAGCCAGTAATTCATGCTTATTTAGATCAAGTTATGATTTTCTCTTCTGCAAACAGCCTTCATGAATTTAACGTCTTGGCAAGATAATAGAGTAAGCGCATATGTTAAATCCATGAAATATCTTTAATCACTCATACTACAATTTATGTGTGTTTACCAGTCATAGCATCATATATAACCGACAAAGTAGAATGAAGGGCAAAGTTAAGGAAGAAACCTTCTTGCTAAAAAAGTGTCATCCAATGTCCAAATGTATTGTTTATGAAATATCTTAGATTTAAGGAAGGATTCGTTGATGAAATCAGTGAAGAAAGTGAAGGTCGCTGCATAAAAGCACACAAGAAAGAACTAAGAAACCTTTAAACCTGGTTATCGTTTAAAAATTGCATTAACTTTTCAAAATATTCGTGCAAACAAGTAGGTTGAAACATCATACAAGCTATCATCTTAGTTGATATTAGCTCGGTTGTGTTCAATTTTGACGGAACGATGCTTATTATGCAGAAAGGCAATTTGCAGTACAGTGAATTTAAAGTGTGCCAAGTTTGGCTCCTATTAGTGTAAACCTTTAAAGATAAGAGAATCGCAGTCGGACCACAATAAAGACTTCATACATCCATTCATTATTCATAAATAGAAAATTGTCGTTAAAGTGGAGGTAAGCAAGCGCTCTGGTTAGTGTATTATTTATTGCCTGATAATTACATGCATAAAAACATATAGCCAATATTATTAGAAAAATGTTTACGTGGGTGCCAAAGTAAAGTAAAATCTCAAATTAACTTTGAATGTGAACCCCACTACTATTGACATTTGTTTGTTTTTCTAACGTCTATTTTTTCCCCATTTACAGGTTACGGGAACATGGCACCTCGAACTTACTGGGGACGAGTGTTTTGCATATGTTTTGCTTTGATTGGAATTCCATTTACCCTTACCGTTATCGCAGATGTGGGTAAACTGTTGGCCTCCGGAGTGTCTTCGTCTTACAAGAGTTTCCGGAAGCACTTTCCGCAACGACTCACCACTAAGTCTTCCAAACTAAGTAAAAAATTTGGTATGAATACTCAGCATGTTACGCGCTGCTGCTTTCTTTATTTTTTTAGTTCTATTTTTACTCTTTCTACTGACATCTAACATTTCTCCTCTTTTACAAATGATCTATCTAAATTCAGAAAAGTCGAATTACAATGGCTTCAAAATTCGACTGAAAGTATTTTATAAATGTGATCAATGACTCATTTAGGAAACTTTTTTAAGGAAGCCAGTTTATAAAAGTGAAAATGATTACATGTTTATAAATTGTTTAGTATACTTTTTACCTAGTATCTATGTATATTCATAGTAACAATTTGAATTCAACAAATTATTAGTTTACAACAGTGACTAGACAAAAAATCCTTTTGGAACAGTTTCACCGACGCCAAAAATCAAGGAGGACAATTGGAAATTCTATTCTACCAAACCGGTGTACTTGTAAAACTTAATTTGTCTTATATGTCTAGGTACAAACTGTATGTAAACATGCCCGCAGATATATTATTTCTCGGGAGAAAGGAGTACAGCAGATATTACTTACAGCGTAAGATGAGTTTAGGGCAAATGCTTGGTAATTTCATTTTCATTATATACCATAGTAGAAACACAATTTTTTTGCAACTATTCAGAGAAAATGGTACAAAGTTTGCTTGTTTAACCGCATACACCGTACACAATATTGCGATGGGATAGGATGGATACACAAACTTGCTACTTACTTATCTTTTCATTCCACAAACATTCATTTTTATGACAGGTCGTATTTTCATGACTCAAGTACAATGTTTTCAGTCTATTATGACTATTGTCAAAGTAGAGTCGTTGCATTAATATAAAATGCAATGTTTATGTTTAGTATCACCACTACTCTGCGCACACAGGAATTGCCACATTCATGAATGAATAGAAAGAGAAATGCAGGATAACAGAAAAGATGCATGTCAACTTGTTCTTATTCTCAGCATTTTATAAACTTGGTAACTCAGTTTAACATAGAAAGATGATCTAATGATTTTAGCGTTAAAACAATTGTTGGCGGAATAAGTTTATATACAAAGTTATACCACCGTCATTTAGTTTTCTTGTCAGTCTACAAACTTCAGCCGAAATCACTACAACAGGCAGTTGTTGGAAATTTGGGTTTAATGATGCTCATTAATAATGCAAAATCATTGGAAATCATAACCAGGACACAAAAGCTCAAAAAATTTACAATTAGATTACGCTTTGTTATCACTGAATAATGCTTTAAATTTGGAATATTTAAAGTTTCTTTGGAAAGTAAAGAAAAAGAAAGAAGCTTTTAAAAACTACAGTTTCAACTTTCTCAAAACAAGACTGCAAAATAGTCATTACATTTTATTGTAGTTTATCTTATTCATCATATAAAGTTTCAAGTTTTTACAAATATATCAAATGATAAAATGCATTTACTCTTAAATTTTAAAATCAGATCAAATTATATGAAACGCTGTCACTAAAAATTGAGCAACAAAAACATTGTTGGTTCCAAATAATTTAAAACTTCATTAAAATGTAGCCACGCTCGTTTATTTACCTACAAATCTTTTTATTACCATAGTAGTATGATTTATGATTAAAAACCATATCACATAAAAGAACAAAAATTATTAGTAAAGCAATAAACATGCACATTTGCGAATAAAACAACCTTCCACCATTCATTTACTTAAACTTTAAACCAAAGACATTTGATCATCAACTAGCGAAAGTGTATTTATGACGTTAGAAAGTTTTTGAACATATGCATTCGATCTTCGATCACTTCTTTATTTCCTTCCCGTGAGTCTGCCAACGCAACCAAGCAATACGAAAGTAAAAGATGCTTTACTAAAAGAACGCAGACATGTAATACCAACTGGAACAAAAGAAAGAAAGAAAAGAACAAACAATTCCTTGCATCGACTTTTCCTCGTTCCATTTCCAACAAAGCAATTGTAAGCTAGATTGAACTTTTACTAGATTTTTTATTTTATTTTATTCTTTATGTCGCTATGCTCCGCTCTGACATGCTATACAAATATATATTATAGAAATGAATTTGTAGAATTGTTATGTGCCTCTCAACGTTTTCATTTAATCAGTGTTCTAGCATAAAACAATGGCTATATTGTATTCTTGTTGTTATTGCCGTTGCAGTTTACTGACCATGTATGAAGTAGAAACAAAGCTCGTGCGTAAACATATACATTTCCCGTATTTTTATGTAATATTTTGCATTTCGTATAAAAATGTAGTAGCGTTCGTATTAAAACCGTTCCGTCTTTCGTTTAGAAACCAGAGAAGAAAGGTTTTTGACAAAGATTGGCATTTTAATTGTGTTTTTCTTTGTTTAATAATTCCTGAAGTCAAGTATTATGCTAAACGAAAAGTACAATATGTAGATGCAGTATGCCGTGTGCACTCTTATAAAAAAAGCTGGAATAGATTTGGCAATAATGCAATTTTCTATATTATTCCATTCCATTTCCTACATTTGAATCATGAACGATCGACGGAGCGGTGCAACAACGAGCTGTTGCATGCTTCTATTTTATTATTGCTATTTATTATCTTCATTCAAAATCAAAAAATACAGTAAAGTAATTTTTAAAAGTATGAAATAAAATGTAAGAGATTACGGCGAACTCTTTTGACATTTTTCGTTTGCTTTCATTGTCGCCGATTATTCTGCTATGTCGTGTATGTCGTATATGTAACAATGTATATTACCATCAGCAATTGCAATAATTGTGTTCAAGTAATTTTAGCAATGTAATTTCAAGTGTTATCTGGTATTTATCAGCAGTAGTCAAGTTGAAGGACTTTACTTTAATACATTTTACGTCCTTCTAACGGCTACCGCAATATTTTATGTCGTTCACATTGTATTACTCTAAACGTATGTCTAGTTATCATTACTACTGATTATTATTTTGCCTTAAAATGTCAAACAAACTGCATGCTAAATTACCGTTCGTATTTCTATAGTAATGTCTTAAACTTTTTTATCTTGTAATTATATAAAGTAATGTATGTATGTAAGTATGTATTATATATCTACTCTTATTACCGTAGAATGCAACTTTAAACTTTTTACATGTATTTATGTCGTTTAAAAGCATAATAATAGTCTATTATATGCATTGTAGTAATTTATATCTATCATTCTGTACAAGTAATATATGTAACGTATCATGTGTATTGGATGTAAAAAAGTGTAGAGATTTATTGTTGCAACTTTCTTCTTGGAACTTGAAACTAATTCATAATTTTTGTTCTACTTTACTTTTTCGCGTTTTTTCCCACAACTGCTGCCCGTTCATCATATCTGACTTCTCTGTGGTGGCGGTGGTGGTCCGTTGGTGCATCACACATCTAACCCGTTGCTCCTGGTTGACAATACTTTGCATCAATAGGAAAATCTGCAACAGTGGGCGCAGCACTCATGGTACTCATTTTATATATATCAGCCGGTGGTTACATTTTCACACTTGGAGAAGGTTGGGGGTTTTTCGAGTCTTTCTATTTCTGCTTTATAACCATGACTACCATCGGACTTGGTGATATTGTTCCTGGTAAGTTATTTATTTTCATGGTTTTTATATAGTTGGTCTTCATATTTATTGCTCGTGTGCAATTTTTTGCACGTTTTTTTTGCACGTCGGGGGAAAATAAATAAAAAATGCAAAAGGCAAAAAGCTCGGTTAACAGGAAAGTATTGCAAAATTGGGAATGCGTGCATGCATTAAAGCGGTGGGCTGTGTAGTTGTTGTCATGAAATATAAAATATTAAATGTTTAGAAGCTCGTTTGTTCTTTTGCTTGTTCACTTGCTGTAAAATTACATATTTGCCAGCAAATAAACTAGTCGCTAGTTTGTAGTGTCAACTTTTAGCTTTAATCGCCGGTTTTTTTATCCTGACATCTTGACAAAGATGAAGTAGGCTTTTATAGTCACATTTTAATATGCACTTTAAGGACAGCCATGCAAAAAATATGCTTTTTTATTCTTTTGGGCATTCACTTCCCATGAGAAAGGGAAATGGAACGGATTAGTAAATTTATAGCTAAATCACTGTTTAAGTGCAAATCATGCAAGTTATCATATTTTTGGTCAACATGTTACATTGTACAGTAGTACTAGTACAAACTGGAACATGTATCATTTGGCAATAAAGGTTTACATGCGCATTCGTAAAAGCAGCTAAAACTATTGTAGGCCTGCAATTGTATGCAAAATTGCAAATGCTTTTTCGTTCAACATATGCCGACAGATCACATCATTTTAACATTGAAAAATGCATCGTGCTCTAGATTTCATGTTTTAATGTTAACATTACAGGTTAATATAAAATTCTGACATAGTTTTTGCTTTTTTAAACAGAAAAGAAATCTTTCATGCTACCATGCATGATATACATCATGATTGGATTAGCGCTAACATCAACAGCAATTGAGCTTGTAAGGAGTCAGTACGCTGATTCTTGGAAGAGGATGCGTGAATTGTCAACGAGATTTGGACCTTTGGCAGAGAGCTTGAAAAAGTAAGCCAGTTTGTTATTTTACTTTGCAAATCAGAGTACATTACATTAAAAGTTGACAAACTTATGCATTGAGCATTACTTTTTTTAAATTATGCTTTTCAAATTAGGAAGATCATTTGAAATTAAAGCACAGAAACCTGGTTTACTTCCATGGTTTACATGTTGAGTTTATACATTTGTTTAAACGCCAAGTAGTTCATTAAAATTACATTTGCTTAGTCTTTTTGTTAGAAATATTTTACAGATGATAGTATTTAAAAACAGATTGTGGTGAATAACTTTAAATTTTTTATTTACTTACAGATACGGAGATAACATCAATTTAGATGTGAACGTTTTACAAGATCTCAAAGAGTTCAAACGGGCGCTGGCAATTAGCTCAAAAGGCATGAAACGCGACGGATCTCTGTGGCGGAAGATTTGGGAGAATGAGGATGGTTTTGATATAGACATGATAGACTCAGATGAGCCTCGCTTAATTCAAATTATCATTTACGAATCGTCAGTGTAATCCCGTCCAGCACTGGAACCATTTACCATATAAAATCAAAGTAAACCCACAATGTTGTCATCTATTTCGTGTTCGACCAGTCGCAAAAGTTGTTTCATAAACAGCTATTTTACTCTTGTCGTGTCTAAGTCAATGCTTTATTAAATAACTTTGATAGTACTTATTAAGTAATCCCTAGGTAAAAAATATTGTTAGACGATGTAATCCATAATACATTGATGTTATAAAACGCTTATGCTGTCTTATGTAAATGTAACTCTCGCATTTTGATGATACGATATGATAAGTTTCTATATACTAATTGATAGCTACGCTCCTGCATGGTTTCTGTGCAGGGGTGCACGGAGAAATTAACTATTCAAATAAAAGTAATTTTCATTTCTTACCGGTGAAATGTGCATTAACATATAAACTGACTTAAAACAAAGCAAAAATTAGATTAGGCCATATAAAAATTCTCGATAAGCTAAAAACCATAGCATTGGCCACTTCGTTACAACGAGATGAGTGTGAGACATGAATGCTAGCCAGTACAGCCAGCCATGCAAAGCTTGTTTCCCGTGAAAGGTGAATAGATAGATATATTACTAACCAAGGAATTTTTTATTCATTGTCATTGATAATTAGTAAATAATTTAAGTGAACCGGAGAACCGGTAACAATAATGTTATAAAACATGGTAAAAATTGCTTTTTATGGCATCCCTTTTCGCCATATTGTGGTATATAAAATATTGTGATCTACGATAACTTAAGCATCCATATTAATATTACAAATATCAAGAGACAATGTACTTTAATGTATCAACTGTACACTTATACTCATACTCAATCAAATAAGTAATAATCTTCTCTTGTGTTGATCGTAAACTTTTTAAAAAACACCTAGATCCAAAATTTAACCATTGTACTGTATACAATAAATTTGTTTTTATTTGCATGACTACTGTCGATAAGTTTTAATATTTAACAAAGATAAAATACTGTTCGTTTACAAAGTATGACTAATATTTTAGAGTCGAGAAAACTTTTATACTTGAGCACAAGAATGTCCTTTTGTTTAAAACCTTATAGATTTAAAAATTATTTTTAAAAGGGCACAATCAAACTCATCGTAGTAGAAACACAATGAAAAATCACTATAGGAGTCACACATAAAAGGTTACTGACGAGCGTGAAGCGGCAATCTTTTTTACTAAAAAATAATTGATTCATGAACGTAAAAGTAAAAATTGCACTAAAATTTCAGAAATAAATCTCTGTTATCGGAATAATGATCGGTAGAGGTTCCCATTAACGCATCTACATTACTACCCTTGGATATCTCTATAACTTGATGCTATTCGCCATTAAAAAAAGGTTAACTGTTCATTTACTAAAATATATATACTTATAACAACGTAAAATGGTTAAGAGACAAAGCGTATGGCATATCTATTATCTATGAGATTTATCAAAATTTATATTTACTACATTACAAGTATCAAGCTAAATAGTTATCTGGAAAACTTACCCTGCAAATTGTGTCCAGAGAGATATACGTACATGTATACATAACGATTGTCAAACGCTTTCAAACTCAAAAGATGATAATAAAGTAAAGATTTATCATTGTATTTTCACGACTTTTAATTTTTCTGAGTTCATAACAAAAACATAACTACCTATGCTGGTTTATTGTCGACTACATTGATACAAGTTTTCAAATAATGCATTAAAATGTTTTACTTTGGTTTTGCCTTCCATCAATGCTTCATTTTGTTTCTTTCGGGTCGCTACAATATTACGGAAAAACTTCTAGTGCTTGCGTTTCTTGCCGAAAAATACTTGCCGAAAGTTGTTTTGCCGAAAGGTTGTTCTTACAGAAAAATACATGCCGAAAGTAGCTTTGCCGAAAAATGCTTGTCGAAAAAGACTTGCCGAAAATGACTTGTCGAAAATTACTTGCCGAAAATTACTTGTCGAAAATTGCCTGCCGAAAAATACTTGCCGAAAATTGCTTGCCGAAAAACAGGTGCCGAACAGAATAAAATTGGCAAAGTTTACAAGCCGAATCAGTAACACCCAAATTTTATTATTCAAACTGTATTATAAAGTCAGATCGGAAAATAAAATTTACAATCAAATATAAAACCAACTAACTAAACGTAACACGTCTACTCCGTAGAGAAACGACACAAGATGAAACATTACTTTTTCGTAAACTCTGAACTCCGAAGGTAAATAATTTTCGGCAAGTAATTTTCGACAAGAAATTTTTCGGTAAGCAATTTTCGCAAGTAATTTTCTGCAAGCATTTTTCGGCATTATTTTAATTTCGGCAAACAATTTTCGGCAAGTATTTTTCGACAAGAAACGCAAGCACTAGAAGGTTTTCCATAATATTGTTGGCACCCGTTTCTTTCAACTTTCAACTTTATTTCCACAAACAATAAACAACGGTAAACGGTAAAAGCGACACAAAAACTCAACAGGCGCAAGAACATGAGTCATTAGGTATTTAAAAATTTAATTTTAAAGTATACCGCTGACTGTGTTGAGATAAAACAAAATAAACATTGCAATGCGTACATTTATTCACACAATTACTTTTAAGTACCTGCAATTATAATATCAGTTTCAATCCCCAACTCACATACATAATCGAAAACGAAGGTGACCACCTCTTTATATATGATGTAATATTCAATGACTCAAAGGTATGAAAACCTTTACCTGTCCAATTCCTTATTTTAGAGCCCAATCTTAAATGTCATGTAATGTAACATGTAACATACAAAGAGCGAATTCATTGTATATAGTTTGTTTAATATATTTGGTCAGGAATATAAAAGTATCTTAAAGATATTTCACGAAACGTGGTTAAAGCCCACGTAAACCCATAAAATTATAAATTGCATAGGATACACTACCATCTTCATGATCATTCCGTTCCCATCTGATGATCTGTTGTATGAAACTACACGATCAGAAATGTCGGTTGAATTAAGGTAAACACCGCTTCGGCTACCTTACCTTAACTTGCTATATTATACATAAAGTCTTCCAGGTAAATGCTAGAATATAATCCTAAATGCGTTTACAAATGTTAATGGATTAAAGAAATAACATTTTGTGGAAAACAATTTTTTATTTCCTTACTGTTTGAAAAATACACTGCCCAAAAAATCTAAAATGTTGGCAATTCCCTAAGAGAGTTAAAAGAGCTATACGTTATGAACCAAATATTAAAATTAAAAGAGATTTTTGCAAGTTGCAACTACGATATATGCTTGAATCATTTTGTATATTCTTTTATGTGGCTAAATCAATAAAAAGGTAATCCTGCGAAGTTTTCTGCAACCCAACCAAAAATTCAGTCACTTCGTATACAGTGTTCGTGTAAATTATCGCAGTAATGCATTTACTATACTACCATTATTGCAACGGTTCTAACACTAGAATTGGATAGTGTATTTTCGGCAACAACAATGATGATATTGTGAATCACAACTTTAAAAGAAACAAAGACGACGATTAGGTTTAAAGGTCACACAATTGCTCATGAAGAAAATATTACACCGCAACCTAAATAGCGATTAGGTTCTATGTTTTTACCGCTGTCTAAGAAATAAATCTAGTACAGAATAGTACAGACTACAAAGCTCTCATGATTCTACTGAAGTCAGAGGATGGTTGGTGATATAAAGATGCTGATCGGTGATTACTACAGCGGAAAAAACTGACAAGGAGTAATCTTTAAAATAGTGCTGAGTCAAATAATGGGACAAACAATAGGGAACGAATAAACGTTTCTTTTGTTTATTACTTTGTTACTTGGTCCCTCCGTTCCTTTGACTGATTTTTGCCTGGCTTCATGTTCGCAGTTACGTTTTTTATGCAATAATATCGAAATAGGATGTCTAAAACCTTATTCAACGGGTATTATATAGGCCATAATATATTTAACAATGCTCGTTCATTCACTTGGTTCGCTTTTAACCTCATCTACTTGCATCAGCGTCTGCATCTGTTAAGATAAATCTACTTTCTGTCACGTTTATTTTTCGTGCTTGCAGTATTATAAGCATCGTCACATTATCAGCGTCACAAAAAGTCACAACTTACAAGTAATAAAAAATTGTTTTAGGTACCCATCCATCCGTGTCCATGAGCCATGAACTTCAACTTTCATGATGAGTACAGACACTGGTAAATTTACCGTCAGTTGTTGTCGTTTATGTATGAAAATTATTGGTTATTAATTTCATTTTCTCCTCTTCAACTTGAATTTGTCTTCACAGTATTGAAAGTTTCCTTCAACGGCAGAGCTGAGCTTAGACCATTTGCTGCCAAAAAATGTGCAAAAAATTTCATTGTATGCTTACACTAGTTCTCGCTGCCATGGTCAAAAGCATCTTTACGATTAATTTTGACACGCTGTCTATCCCATCGGAACTAAAGAAACATTTTGAAAGAACAGCAAGACAAATACCCAATCCCAAAGGTTAGTACAAAAAGTATGGAATATTTTTTTATTTGTTTGTGAAGAGAGGAAGTGGTCCATTTATAAGTTGTGTTGTAAGTGGCACAAGTGATAAAATTGTGACAGCTAAAAAAAGTGTTTCCATTTTGTTCTGGTAGTGCATAGATGTGGTGAAGTGGGTCGAGATATGGTAGTCAACTTTGTGAACACCAACTACCCAAACGACGACACAATAGCAGGGGATTGTAAATTTCGGATGATTATAACCAGTCAGCATATATGCCAAGTAAGTGATTCGAGATGCATTGTTTTGACAGCATCTTTCCATGAGAAATTGTTTTGCTTGTATTCCTGACATCAATTCTGGGATTCCGAAGTCCGGATATATTATAGAAATTCCTGCACTATATATTTTTCTGTATAAAGCTACTATTCTAAGACTTTGACATTTGTTCATGTATCTTTTTGACAGATTTGACAAAAAGAATAAAAATGCGTAATGATGAGATTCATGCATACACATTTACACTTATAAATACAAGTTCCTGAGTGAGATTTATTGTAATGGTGACGTGAGTGGAGCCGGTAGTCTAGATTAGTTCTGTTGTTCCGACGCATGGAAGGAAGTAATATAAATACTTAGAGTGAAAAGTAATGCAGATGTGAAGTCTTCCTGATTAGGCATCGTTTCCAGTTTGCACATCATAAACGCTAATATGAACAGCATTAAAATATATTTTATGTGCTGTATTCTTCATTCATGCTCAATCAAAACTTTCTTTTTCATTGTACTTCATTATTCCAGATCCGAGTGGACTTTGTTGACACAGAACTCATGGACCCGGTTCGTGGAGAATGTCTTTCCCAGTTTTTTATAGTGCAAGGGGATATATGGCCAACTGGCCTGCCTCCACTATGTGGCATCAACGCTGATCAACATTGTATGTTGGAAAAATAGCAAATACGTATTTTCTTTTAATTAGTACAACTTTTGTATCTTCACTTTCTTTAGCAACAACCTGGTATTGATATTTTATGAGAAAAAAAATGCTTTATGAATGAAATTTCAGTTTATCTACATTTAGAGCCATGGTTCGCCAATGTATCTGTAGTTGACTTCAATTTAGTCACCGTTGTAAGAGGACGGCCGTACCGATTTGGCGTCTGGCTAACTCAGATTGATTGTTCCTCATTCAATGTACTTAAAGGTTAAATAAAAATGATACAAATGTAACTAATGTTTTTAAACAATGTTCATGATGTTTTGCTAACGAACCAATTACTTTTATAGCACCGGAAGGATGTACACAATACTACCTTACTGAGAATGGAACCATTAAATCGTTTAACTATGAAGGATACAGATACCTTAACGCACAAAACTATCAAATATGTATTCGTCCTGTGAAAGGCACCTGCGGAATTCAGTATGAGGCTGCTGATGGCGATTTCGCAATGAAAAAAAGTATTTCTGCTACTAGAGACATAATGCAACGGTAATGATTTCTTTGATTGATTTGATTCTCATCTAAAATAAAAATGTGTAAATATTTGGCGTTTGTGCTCGATGTAATATTTTATGATTATGTGAACAGTTCTGGCGTCGGTCCCACAATATGTGGTACTGATTATGTATTAATACCGGAGGGTAGAGAAGGAATAGAGAGCGTTAGAAAACAACGACTCCTATTCAACCGACGTCGTCGCCCGGCAAACAATCCGGCACCTCAGCCACCACCTAAAAAGCGCCCAGAAATCGTGCCTTCCGCTGACCGTTTTTGCGGGGCCAACTTTTCTCCACAGGGAGGCGAGACGCAAAACAGACCTATATTTGGTATATATTGTCATTCTCTAATCTAGACGCTTCATACTCTCTATACCCATAAAAAAAATTTGAAACTATTTCCTTGTGCTCCTAGTTCGTGTCAGATCCAACTTGGTATTTCTTCGTGTCAAGACAACGCCTTTGCAAGAAGATAAGGGATCTATTGAAGCTCTGAATTTAACAACGGGTTTTCGTATTTCTTATAAGCAAATTAAGACATGTACTCATAAAGAAGCAGATCTGGCTATACCACAATCAATCAAAGCAATACTGGAAACGTTGCAGTGGAACAGTGATGGTGAAGTCTCTCAAAGAGAACCATCTGGAGAAAGTACTGAAGATTTATCAGTTAAGCGAAACAGTAGCACAACTGAGTCTATCGAAGATATTTCAGATGACGACAGTATGTGGGATTATCTTGACATGAATGGAGAAGAAACAGACAGTGACGATAAAGATTTATACGATTTTTAATCTGAATATTTCAAATGATCACAAAAATAATACCTATTGCTTATTACAATTAGAACAATAGTGTTTCACAAGCATGCATAAATATTGTTGCAAAATGCTGAATTGCATGAGAGACGCGTGATGTATCAGCATCCACCCACATAGACACTTTCTTCATTTACTCCTATTGCTAGTTTCAAGGTTTTATAAATCATTCAGATTTTCAGATAGTCTTAAAAATGAAATAAGTTTGCATAGGTTTAAACCTGCCTTTGGGCAATCATTAAATCATTAAAACAAACATAGTGTAACAACTAATACAACTTTGAACTTCA
Source organism: Entomobrya corticalis (assembly GCA_034694325.1). Taxonomy (NCBI): domain Eukaryota; kingdom Metazoa; phylum Arthropoda; class Collembola; order Entomobryomorpha; family Entomobryidae; genus Entomobrya; species Entomobrya corticalis. The sequence goes on along the minus strand of JAQFYG010000171.1, from coordinate 22,451 downwards.
CCTTTTTACACATAACATATTACACATTACGTTGGTCTGATTGCATGAAAGAGTAAACAAGTAAAACACATTTACGACAATAACAATAATGGTAATTAAAAATAGTAAAATAACAACGAACAATGACAATAATATTAAATAATGCAGCAGAAGCTACATAATAAATCATGACTTAGTGAAAATGGGACATCATTTCTAAGGAAAATACATCTTAAATGTAACTTCTACACACTATTTCCGTATATCGAAATTTTGTCAATTCAGCCAATAGACTACTAGTAGAGTTACATTTTTAATATCTGTAATAACATGTACAGTTGTATTTTGGACTGAATGCAGTCTCGGGAATAAATGCCTAGTATATTTAGTTAAACTTCCATCGATTACCACAAGCGTTACATAACACAAAAGTTGTCATAGGTTCATCAGAACTCCTTGTTTGCAGTTGATTGTATGTACAATCCCGTTTGCCACATTTTCCACATTTCAGTAGATCTGTCTTCGTTCCCTGGACGGTGGCAAGCTGGGCATCGTTAATAGCTTCTTTTACAAATTTGGTTCTCACTGCCTTGAGCTCATCACTGGCCATTTCTTCTGCAGTCATTTTTGCCAACCGCATGGGACTAAAGTCCCCAGCCAAGAAGCCAAGCCGAAGGTTAGGGTTTTTTGTGTCCTTCAAATTAGCTACTCTGCTACGAACCCGGTTCTTGTATTTCATTTCGGTATTATTAAACTCCTTGTAAATGTGCTCCTCCAATTGCTCAGAGAGAAACTCAGGATCATTCGTGCCATCAGGGAGATTTCCATCGCCGCGTATAGCATTCAACAGTAGTTCCCGGCATTTGAGCCTGACAGCGTCGGTAGTACTTACAGGTGGGAAGGAAGCAATTGCTTTTGCAGAATTGTTAAAAGGAGAAGGAGCCGGCTTTGGAGGTTCTTTAGCTTCCAATTTCGGCTTTTTAGCCGCAGATGATTCACCATCTGAATCTCCATTTGATTTCCTAGTTTCTCCGGACTTGGCTGAGGTTGGGATTGGTGAGGTTTTTCCATCGCTGTCTGGAAGATATTTCTTCCACTTTTTAATAAGCGACTTAGCTAGTGCGATTACCTCCTTATCCTCTGAACCTTTCCTCAATTGATTGACCGTCATCCCTATTCTAGTACTGGATAAGATATCCAAGTCCATAGGTATATCCCGCAGACTTTTAAGTAAATCCAAAGCTTGACTTTGATCGGCTCCGGTAGCTGTCATCTTTTCCAGCTGCTTCTGAATATCCGAAACCTTGGCCTGGACACCCATTATTGCTATGGAATACTTTAGCGCTTGCCTCCCACTTGGATTATCTTCCGGTAGACCTGTAAAGAAAAAAATGTTCTAGTCAAAAGTCAGCAAAATAAATTAAAAGCAATCATATGATCACAAAAATTTCCGGCATAAAACCATGTAATTCATTATCAACTGCTAGCACTTAAATGACATTCTGAATATATCCAACAAACCCACATTTATTAGCTAACTTTTATTTATTTATTAACGAAAATTGCTCCAATAAAGCACTGGTAAATTGAATGCTTACCCGCCCGACTCCTCTATCAACAACCACTTCCACAGAATTCCACTTCTTTACTCGACTTTTCAGGCATAAACGATTCGTTGACAACCTCAAAAAAATTATTTACTTCACCCTTCAGCACACGCAACAATTGGTAACAGTTATACCTTAATTACCAGCTTTTAAACAAAAAATAAATAAAACTTTGTCTTGCTAATACTTTTTCTCGATCGGTCGGTCGATCGACTCTCACAATCAGTGTGTAAATATGAAGCCCGCCTGTGCAAAATGCTGTGCTGCCGCTGCCACCGCATTCACTCTGGAAAAACCTATATAAGCGTATGTTATAATGAACTTATGTAACCATACATGCATATATGAATACTATATAGCAAATATATACCTAACTATAAGGGTGTAAACACAAAGAGGCAACTACCGAAAGCTACGACTAAAACGACATTCGAAACAAAATACATTACGGACGTGATATCAAAATGAATGTATATACATATGCGTTTGACCCAGATGGTTAAAATGACTTGACGGGGTCACGAGACCATGTTTTTCGAATTCCCCGTTATCAAAAGCTCTCATATGATAAGTTTCAGCTTTCTTGCACCCTTTTGCATACGTTTGACCAGAGGGGTCACCAGGGGGTCACAAAATCATTAATTTTTGCGATCAGATGTTGATTATGTATATGAGTAAAAGTTTTTGCCATTTAAAATGCATGTGACCTTATGACCCCCCATATCTCGGCTCAAAATGCATCTACAGGTCAGAAAATCAATCACAAGGAAGGTATTGACCTCAGGTACCTGTACACCATATTTGCTGTCAATTCGTCAAGTAGTTTTTGAGAAATCGTGTTTACAGAAACACACAGACAGACAACTTGTCAAAACCATTAACTACCTCTTGTGTACTTTCAGTGCTTTCGGTAGTTAATAATACCTATCTACTATATGTATTGCTGTTATACACATTTTTTATACGGCTTTTTTATGTGTGAGCTCGGGCTATATAAAACATCAAAAGAGTCTCCTATTTGCTGAGATGTATCCCGCTTTGAAATCGGCAAAGACCTGTCAGTTTACCAAAGAGCCAGAAGATAGCGCATCAGCATACTTTGTCGTTTTGTTGTGAGGACGATTGAGAAAAGAAGGAAAAACCACTGCACTGCACTGGGTATTGCTTTGTGTGCTGTTATGCAATCCGTACAGCTCAATCTGCCTCAATTCATGAAGAAATCGTTTTTATAAAAGCTTCACTGTTTTCTAACTGCTCGAAGTGACGGGAAATTTTTAATTAAATGAAAGTAATTAGATTATAAGAAATATTGTATAAAAAACAATGGAAAAAGTTTGTTAAATACAATTACTAGATTCTTGTGTAATTTCTTGACAGATTGATTTTTAAATGTCGGTGTTCTCAACTTGCCCCATTATATGTATACCTTGTTATGATGACATGACATTTCAAGACAGTCACACAATCGCAGTTGTATATAGTAGCAATTAATATAACTTCAGCTCGTCCTAATATTGATTTTATGTGTTCTTTTAGTCCTTTACATACTAAATGTGTGTGATGAATGTGCAATTTTTTGTGACTGATTAAATAACAAATATATGAAAAATACATTCGGCAGAGTAATTATGAGTCTTGGTCAATTAAAAAAAGCTATTTGCTGATGTCGGAACAATTTGTTCATGATGTCCTACTTATCCTCTTTCAAAAGTTCGTTCAACGTTACCTCATAAATGTAAAGTATGTATTTCTATAGTTTCATGTTTTTGTTGTAGCTGGTCCATCAGCATTCCCTCATTCCCTGATTGACTGGCAATGTAAAGAAGTAAAGCACATTGCCATAATAATGTTTCTTTCCTAATAGAAATAATTAGGGGTAAATTTTTGGTAGTTAGTTAAACGGTTATGCGCTAATGATGTCAAAGCAGACAGAGGACGGGATATGATACTGTGATGTAATACAAAGTGTTAAGTAAACACATAGTTTGGATATTTTAGAGTCATTAGACCCTCATGAAGTCATTTGCGTGATATTTTAAACTTTTTTTTCTGGTCGTGGTACTTACTCAAACACTTATTCTTATTCCCTACCAAAATTTATGCTGGCTCGTTCGTGCTAGTTTTAAAGTCTGTAAGAGTTGTGGTAGAAATCAAAACTTTGGAGTGTTTGTCTTTGAACTGAAAAAAGACAACTTAAACCCTTTTCAAACGTTTCCCTGCTGCCATATAGTGTATGTCTATGTCTGCATTTAACAACTTTAGGCAGTAAAAAATCACAGCGTTATATCGAATTATGCATCTTAAATGTATATTGGCTTCCTACCTATATAATTTTTAATCATTTAGGTTGCTGAAATAACTTTCATTCGTTTACCACATGTATGCAAAGTAAAATTTTATAATTAGTCGTGTCAATCAACTATTTAACATGCTCATTCCTTCTCCGAAAAAGAATAGTAAGTATTTTTATTATTTTGACTTTCGATTTTATTTAAGTGGTTGTGATGTGATACTAGCAATATACGAGTTATATTCAGAGTTTTATATTTCTTTGAGCTCGTGTTGTAATTGTTAGTACGTAAGCATTTGATTGTAGCGGAAGTCGAAGATGCACATGTCTGTTTATTTGCCTGTCCGATCATGGCCGCAAGTGTTGAATATACTATCTCTACAGTCAGTAACTAGACAATATTAATCAGTCGTACATAATAAAAGGGGTTCTAGTTCTAAAATAGCACTAACTTCCTGCTGGACACAGAAGTAATTTTTAGCCAAAGCCACAGAAATAGCCAAATTATACGGTTCATTAAGCAATTGTTACTGCAGTCACTATTAAGCTACTTCCTTACATTCGTTTTTGTAACGATTAAAAATAATTGTTAGCAATAGTTAGCATTGCATGGTGTAATATAATTTCATTTGAATTGAAAGTAAAAAACATTGTACAGAGACCGATTTTTGTAAAGAGAAAAGAGTTTACTTATACAAATATATTCTCTCTTTAAAACATGTCTTCCAGTCACTAATGTAGTCTTTAAAAGAAGTATTATTAAGTCTCGTTGTCATCTTCACTTTCACCGTATTTTTCACCAAAAGCGACAACCTTTGTGATAGCTTTTAAAATATTTTGTTATTGATAATCTCGTGCAAGTGTATCCCTTTTACCTATTATACTTATTATGTCATTTGTCCAACCAACCGACAGTAATAGCCTTTTACTATACTTGTCACCCTTCTCTGAAAAGAAGCTGCTGCTTCTTTTGTGCTTGTAAATTGTAAATTCTTGTATACATGCACACATGAAGAGGAAGAAATATTATAGAGACAAGAAATAATGGCTTAAGTATGTGTAATGTCTTCGTTTAAGTTTCAATAGTGGAAATGATGGCACTATAGAAGTTATTGTGATTATATGCCTTATGTAATAACGTCAAGAAAATTGTGTGTAGGTGAGTGAGTTTTATAGCGTAGGTAGCACTACTTACGAATTTACTAAACTGCTCGCTGCTAATAGAAGTGTAACTAAGGAGCCGCAGCAGTATAGTACTAGCGTTATTATTACAGCAGAAAAATAACCCAGTGAAATGATCTTGTGAGGAAATGATGCGTTAAAAATGTAGAGAGTTATGGTGGTTTTACTCATCAGTTTGTCGGATAATAAGAAGGAGTGCACATAGACAGAAGAGACAGAGAGAATTTTTAGTGCCTGCTGCTTTTTCCTTCATTTATTCCTTTTCACATTTTTCCTTCCTCTTGATCTCTCTCTTCTTTTTACACTTATTCAGTTACAACAACACATTGCCAATATCCTGTCACCAAGAAAAGTCAACCCCATTGAATCATTATATTGTCATTATGTACATCATAAAAACGGAAGGCTGAAATGCTGACTCCCATTCGTTTTATCGACATCAAAAGAAATGAAATTCCGTTAGGAGCTAATACTTCCATCCTCCTCAAGAAAGAAAAATCTTTCTCGGCTTCTGGCTGCATGAGGGATGCTGTTGGAATGCTCATGTCATCATTATCAGCAATAACCAACAAACCAACTATTAATGCAAAAATACGTATTTATCTCCACTTGAATGTTCGTATTACTCTCGCTCTATGTACTACATATTTTCGAGCATTTCAACACAGTCGAATCTCTTCCAAAAAGACCTTTTTGTCAGTGATTATGAACCTCAAGTAACTTGAAACATATAACTCGTGAACATCAGCGCAGCTCGACGAAGCCAATTTTTCTCTACCGTGCCATGATGATACTTCTTTCTTTCTAACATATTTACTCTTTATTATATGGAACTAATCATAAGAAAATCAAGATTCCTGAGTTATATATACCACCTATCTTATATACATTTTTATAGAAATGCTTGATTTTATGTCTAATAATGTGTTTATAATACGTTATAGCGGCATTATATGGTTAATGATAAAGTCATTCGTTTTTAACGTTTTCCCTGGCAGAAATCATTTGACTTTTTCTCTCATGAAATCATTTCCCAAGTGAGAAAATGGCATTAGTTTCATGTCTTCTTTTACCATATTGCAATCATTAACTAATATATCGTTACTTTGAATGACTGTAGTTTGTACTTACAAAATTGAACACAGAAATGAGATCCATATAATTACGTTATGGATGAAACTTCAGTTTTGCTTTCATACATTAAATTCTGTGGCAAAGTATAGCATCACCTTCAGATTATACTTAGGTATATCAACTTGACAACCGACAGCGTGTGAATCGTATTTTTGACAGCCCACTTTTGGCACTTGCATCATTTTTAACATCTGCATCTTTAATTGTAAATGATCATATTAGTTATAGAGGATTGGTTGGCTAAAGATTTTGTAAATATAAAATTACGATAAAGCAACGGATAAATAAAGAAATGGAGAGTTCGGCATCTTGAGTCAGTCTATAATCAATCCATCTACTATTTCTCAACACTTAATCACCTTTTTCTGCACAATATGCTACTATATAAACTTTGTTTTATATTTAAAGTAAACTATGCAGGATTACGTCTAATGCTATAATGATGATTTGTGTACGTTATTTTCTCAATAATATAGTTTAAAAATTATGCAAATACTACATTAAAGAATTGCTTACCCAAATTTGAAATGAGAGCAGCAAAAGCATGCCCATGTGTGGTGGTCCTTTTCTTATAACAAAATAGCGGTACTAAAAACTCAACCCGTAAACCATGTTTTCGATTTTCACTTTGAAGGTTTTGTGGAATCCTGTCTCATTAGTTGCTTCAATTTTTACAAGCAATCTAATCATTCTGATCGATGTCAAATTCCCATGAAATATTCTTTCATTGACTGTTTTTTACCCATATAACTTACAATTTAAGCTGCGCTGATAATCCAATCCACCATACTACCATACCATTAGATGGGCATCTCATTAGCCGTCTAATGAACGCGTTGTCGGCAAATCAAAAATCGCTCGTCAATTACCATTGGTACTACGACTACTTGTTGCAAAGTTGCATTGTGGATAGTTAGATAAATTATATATATACATACGTATATCTGATGGCAGTATTCGTGTGGCTTGTCTAGTACTATTACTGACTTATATTGTTTAATTTGTCGAAAGAGAATCATAATGTGGATATCTAGCTTTAAGGGCTTGCTATTTTTAATACAGATTTAATAAGAATTCGCTTCCTTGAATACGAAAGTAAACTTAAATAGGTATTGGTATTACTAACAACTTAGCGGTAATGATTTAATGGACAGACCTTATTTTATATCATTCAGAAATGCGACATTTTGGCTTGTTAACATCAAGTATGGCAAATTTCAGTACGAATAATAATTTGATATCTAGCTCATCACTTTCGTGCCAAAATTCTTTGTTTTTCCTGTATGTTAAAATGTTAAATGTACTATGAGAAATATTTAGAGTCAATAACAGGTCCATAGTTGTGGTTTGCTTGATGTTTAGCATGTTAGCTGATAATGTATACCTGCTTTAGCCACTAAAAGTTATTATTTAGTTTCAATAATGTTGAATTTGTTCTTGCAAGTCAAAAAAAATTAACCAAAGTGTGCATGGCTGCTTCATGATAAGTTTAATTAGCATAAATTTTCCCACGCCCTGTATTTCTCAAATATTAATGAAACGTCGTGACACTGTCGTGGTCAGTTGAATCTCTGTATTTAATTAACCATTTTTGTTCTTGACCTAAAAGTAAATAGTTTATATTAGATAGTGCGTTGTACATATAGAAGAGAATGTATATAAATATATGCACTTGGTAGACAGAACAGGAATGAGTCATCGATCGTCATCGTCTTTATTACAGTAGCACGGGATGAAAGCAGTGCATAATAATAAAACACTAATCGAAAAATATAACGCTTCTAACGTAATAGATTAGGTTCAGGCCGCTATACCAGATAATACAATGTATTCACTCACAAGAGTGTTAATAACTTATTGTAATTGTAATACGTGCAGTGTAATTTAACATTTATCGTGCATGGTTATATTTTTCATTGATGGTGATTGCAATTTGAGCACGCGTTAGGCCCATTATCATTTTATTTCTTATCAAGATGTATGTTGAAAAGAACTGATGGATGCTGAGATTTGTTTGGGTGCACTTATATTTCCTTATATGATGAATTTTTCATTTACTTTCACAATTTGGCTACACGTTGTACTGAGATATTTTATAGGGAGGATGCACTTTGAAAATGTATAGACTGAAGATGCTGTAACAATTCAGCTTGTGCTACACAACCCCAAATTTAATGCACTTTGAAATGTTATTGTGAATGAGAGTTTATATATTTTTAGATCACACGTTAGAATACGCTAACAAAGAAAAGACTTAAGTTGGCTTCACGTCACCAGTGTCATTGTCTCAAGCAAGGGTGTTGTATGAACGAATAGAGAGATGTAATTCAAAATAATATTATGATTAATCGATGGTGTAATAAAAACGCATTATTATAATATATATACCGTAACTGTTCGACTAGTTGGAATTGGGAATTGGGATGTTTATTACCTCTTGCTAATAATTATTATTTATTATTTCCTCTCATGATATTCTTTGAATACGTGAAAACGTCAGTTAGGATTAAAATCCTGACATTATTTTCTTGGTGCTTATTTACGAATAACGAAATTTGGAAAATTTGTAAAGTTTGTGTTTATATTGGGAAAATGGCCCACTTGTGAGCAATACATTTAGACTCTTCCTATTGCAGAAAAATATGCTGATGCTTTTCCTTGCAGCTTTGTTAAACATGTAACTATGTAGACAAAGCAGAAATTTTGATGATTTTAATTATTATACTTCTTTCAATCTTTGACTTCATGTGTGAAACATAGAGATAAGCAATGGGCAACAGTAAAACAAGTTATTATTGCCAGACTATTGAATTCTATGAAAATGTTTGTTTGCTGAGTGTGATGAATGTATTTAATCATGGATAAACCCCTTTCTCATGGGGGTTCATCCGTTAAGGAAGCTTTCATTTACATGGATATCATTCATATAGATCTATTTCCCGGATTCAGACTTTTAGTCCAGTGAAACCACAAGCAGCTTTTCAAAGCCTCGACAACTGTCACTCAGCCAGTTAGTCAGCAGAGAACATTGAACATAGATAAACCCTTTTTTCTTTTTTGACTTTTACTTTCATCCGTATTTAACGTGGACGAAGTGAGAATACATGAACTCTTAATGGTCGTGTTTACGCGTTTTAGCTGTATGATAAAGCGCCGGCGTACTGTAGCGTTTATATACTGAATAATCAAAACGTGCACTACAGTTTGATGGAGATTTCATTTTCCATATTATAATCAAGCCCAATGTTCATACCTGACAGATTTCCTCCGCCAATTTGTTCTTCATATTCGTCTATCTAATCGCCATCCTCCATATTCAGCTGAAAATATATTAAGAGGCAAACATAATTAGGTTAGTTGCAGTTAAAATTTAGGAAAAACTGTCTACGAAGCAGCTTAAATAAATTCGAATGCATGGACTCACCGCTCCCGACGTCCGGTAATCACTAAGGCGAATACCAGCCACTAAGAATCTCAATGATCCAAGATAGATACCCTGAAGAGAAGCAAATTGTTTGTTATTTTAGTTTGGCAACTGTATTAAAATCAGCTATCGTACCACCAAACAAATTGGTTTGAAATTTGCATCTCATCAAGATTCAATAATTGATTAATTGTTACACAAGTTATAAATATGACTCTTAAATAAACTCACCGTACGCTTACTGTATAGCTTCTTAAGTTCATAAAACGGACATATGTTTTTAGCCAAAAAGGCTTTCTTGTTACCGTTTTGTGATACTAAATATAACGTCAGGAATCCGTCGACATGATCGGTCACTTTGCTTCTAGAGTGCTGACGAAAATAAAAAAGACATGAATATTTAGAATTTACAAGGATAAATGATAGCTTGAATGCAAATGAGCTGCAGTGTTTTTTATTGTTACCAATTTCTCTTTTCCATTCTTTCATTAGCTTGTAAAAGCTTTATTCATTAAGTAAACTCTCGATTAATTTACAATGAATCAAGCTATAGCAGTTAAAAAGTTATAATATGTATTTTTTTATCCCATTCTCATCATAATGATTGAACAAAATGCCATGCTTGTACTACTTGTACTTCATTTGTTTGCATAGTTATCATCTTTATGTATGCTTTTTATAAAATTAAGTCGATTTTAGGTATGCCCTGTTTCCGCATTATGATCACTATTATTATTTTATTACAACAAGTACAGCGCTTTTGATTTTATTTACCCAGTGGAAAGAAAAGTGAACACAAGCCAATGAAACATTGTTTCAACTTCTAACAAGGTAGTTGGAAATAATAATCGGGATTCTTTACATATGCTCCATCATCGGCCTATAATAATATAATAATGATGGTGTTATTTACTCGAAATAAATGGGAGAGGAATGTAGAAGGAGTGAGTAGTGAAGAAAAGAGAGATTATTTAGTTTTCATTACGCACACAAATTCCAAATGAGCAGTTCTCCTAATCGTTTCATGAGCCAGTCGGTCTCGCCCATTGTATACATAATGCATAAAATATGTATATCACATCATCATCACATAGCCATCGCTCGTCCTTTCGCTCTAGCAAAACGCATTACTTAACAACTTCACTCCAGTTGGTTGAGCAATTTAGGAAGCAGAGAGAAAAGCTTTAGAGAAAAATAATAAAGTTAGAGCAGCAGCAGCAGCAGAAGCCGAGTTGTAAAGAAAGTTAGTTTCTCTTTTACCGACATCGTCGTCTAACACAATAGAAGTGACTACACACCAGTCTCTTTCTTTCTTTCTCTTTCTCCAGCAATATATTAGCTCCACTCCAGTGGTATGATTCTGTCGGGGAGGAGTTGTAATAGAAGAGTTCATATTTGCTCACATTATAATAGAACAGTAATTTCCTAGTCGTCGTCATATAATCAAATTGCAAATTAAGCTATTATTCCAACTTAATTATGGCAGCACACTGATAAGCACTAAAGCTTTTATGGAGTGAGTGTGTGCATGGTTTGGTTAGTTCAGTTGCCATATAAAAGACTCATTTTGGAAGATAGTGCTAGCGCTTATTGGGTATCATTGTTATAGTTAAACAGCAGTAGCGTGTGTTCCTTCTCTCTTCCTTTATAAAACGAGCCACCTATATATAAACGTTTTCTCGCATTAACTTGTTCATAATAACACCACAGCAGCGGGTTTATATTACTACATTTTAGTCTGCTCAACACTCTGAAAACTTGAGTGAGTCAACACAACTTTTTTAGTGAATAATAATAATAATAGCACAAGTGAAACTGTTACTTGCACATTCTCTCTCCCTGGAAGTCGTAAGTGTGCGGAGGAAATGAGAGTTCTTCCCTGCTTGCTTCTTCAGCTTTCATAATAGTAATATGACTCTTTTAGCTCTATTTATTATTATTATGATATATATCGGCTGGCTTTTATGCGCATCTCACAAGATTAAAATGGAGATTTGCTATGTGTATGGTACGTGGAGATGTACATCGTCCTTATATATAGTTTACGGAAGGAGGTTTGCTGCTTTTCAGCCTCTTTTCATCCTTTCGTTCCGTACATTTTCTGGCATCATCATTTGAAATATTATTTTTTCTGGTGCAATTGGGAGAATCTCTATAGGTATTTCGGGGAAATTATGCATGCGCCCATAAACAATGCCTTTTATTGTGCGAGACTTAACGAAATAACTTGAAGCCATTTTACAACACACAATTTCCCCAACATGTAAAAAGCCTGTGAATTTTGTTTTAATCTTAATCTGACGTGTTCCTTTGCATATAGGCGTAATATTTATATGTGCTTAAGTTTTTGGATAGGTTCTATTATGCTTCTTGTTCTAAATCACTATTCTACTCTATTGTAAGGACTTTCATAGTCTCACCTTCCCCTGCATCTTTTATTCGATAAAGTTTTGACAACTTTTACACAAATTATCATGTTTCATTCAACGGAGCTACCCAAACATCCTTTTCAGCATACGAGTAATAAGCGTTATTCCTTAAGTGAAGAACTAATTTTCATATAAGTGTTTCATATTAACATGTATACTAGTTATATGTTGATTTCAGTTTAAGTTCATTTGTTCTCCAACACTTTATTATAGCTGTTATTTAAGTTGGTACTGCTCTGCTGCGATGCTATGAGGCTGGGGAAAATGAAAATCGTGCAGAAGATCCGCTAATGAGTTTTAAGAGCTGTGACATCGATCACATTTCAATAAACAATGTTTTTTAATGAGTTGACACCGTTTTCGTGAAGAGGAACTTGATGGAATGTGAAAAGATCATATAGTCAGAGAAACTTAAAACAAATGAACTCTTTTAAGACAGTCTAATAGCATGCAAATGATTGTAACAAACCGAGAAAAAGGTACATATGTTACGAAGAACAGGAACGAGCGCTAAAATAATAGAATAACAAAGAAGCGAGCATATATAAGCATACCAAAGTAACAGGAGAGAGTGACAAAGAGGAAAAAATGGTCTAATTGCTTTCGTGTCAAATGATTTCCCGGCCCATGTGAAAGCTGAGAGGCTCAACCGAAAATATTTTGGTTGGAGCAAAAGACATCATTAGCGTTTGACATATTTCACATAAATAAATAGATACTGTGTGTATACGAAGTATGTAGGTACGTGCAGGCAAAATAATAATATGTGTGCTTGCTGGTGCTTCCTTCACGTAAATTTAAGCCCATATCATACTAAATATGTTTTTCTTGATTGTCTATTTGATGGTTATTTTGTTATGAATAGTATGATGTGATAATTCTCTAGTAGTAAATCCCTTTCCCTTGTTATCAACAAAATGTTATATTTTGTTCAAGTAGACATTTCATCCTCTCAAATAATGTGTACAAGAATAACACGAAATATGACACAATGCAACGATGGCATGTTTTCTCTGTTGAGAAAATTTTGTAATTCAACTATGACAGAAACACTCCTCTTTTGTACGGTCATGAAAAGGTGATCATTCTCTTTGCATGCCAGATCAGGAATTCAACAAAAAATACGGCTTCGAAAAAGAGAAAAGATCATTTGTGCCAGCAACTATCACCACAAATTTCGTTATTTAAGATTTTAAAGAGTTTTTATTTCAGAATTGTTGACTAAAAGGGGCTTCCAAGCATTCTCGCTCTTTTGTAGTTTTTGTTGGATTGTAAAATTGATTGTTCCAAATATAGCAAGTGAGTGATTGCCAATTTGCAGTTGGATTCTTTCGAGGCGACAGGATTTACAGATGGATGGATTGGGAATGTACTCATTACTTTGTCGTAGAAATACTTTTAAACTATTGTTTCGCTATTTTTCGCAACACACTAAAATGTGAAAATGTTTGATTAATTGTACATAAAAGTACATAGTGTGCGCATGTTTTTAAGATCTATATTACGTGCTTATTAAGGTTTAAGGAACTACACAAGAGAATCATTAGAGCTTTAGTATACACCTATTTTTCCTACAATGATTTAAAAGTATCAAATTGTTCAGAAACTCATTACTTGACTTTTAAGTGTACAAAGTTGCTTTTGTGAGCATGAGAATGGCATAAGACTTGGGACTGTTGTAAAAGCAAAATGAATTATATGCTTGCACGCTATGCACCTAGAAAAGTCGTCCTTCTCACTCACTCACACTCTCAAGTATGCTCACAGACAATCCTCTAGAAGAGGCTTGTTGTGATTTAAGCACTGAACCTGATCTGAGTTCAAGTGATAAATGTGCTGGGTTACGGTAAAGCAAATGGAATGCTTCCCTTGAAAAAACTTTGGGGTAACGCTGTTAATTGGGCTTACAAAAAGTAAAGAAAGCAGATAACGAAGAAACAAAAAGATTAAATACAAAATCGTGCGTGTATTGCACATTGCACCATAACTACGCACATACTGGTTTCACCAGAGAATCTATCTCGGTGACGAGGAAGATGTGCAACAACAACGCAGTACACTATTCATGCAAAGTTGCACACTCGTCGAATTAACTGTGAAGAAGAGGAATTTTTCTACGGAATGTCATACTACGTGCGTTTGATATTTATATAAGGCATTTTCCCATATTATTACTAATGTTGGGATGTATTTTTAATATTTTGAAGACGGAGCACCTATGCCTCATTTTGCTACTTCACTTCATTCCATACGAACAGCAATAATAATAATAATACTGTCATGGTTGACGATACTTATTGGTGCGACTACTTATGCACTTTACTACTGTATTGTTATATATTATCTACTAAAACTAAAGAATATTATACCAATTACTGGTAGGAAGCCCATTAACGCCAAAACAACCATTCATTCACACACAGGCAGACAATCCACAAGATTTTTTAAACATTCAAACTTGCCTAGCATCCTCTTTCTCTAACCATTTATCTACACCATTCCTCTCTAATACACCAACAATAACAATGTTTAGCTTACAAAACACAAGAGCAAACGTTTGTCCTACAGCTTCACATGTGTTGTTTCACCCTTTGACCTCCAACTTCATTCTTTACTCCTCAAATGTCTTCATAATACTGACATTTCTCTCGTTAGCTCATTTACTTTACAGATAGCTGAGCTAATTTTAACAAAACGCTTTTCCCGTCTCATTTTATATTTTGGATATCTTCTCTTTTCACTTTGTCTCGTTGTTACAGTTTTAATGAAAGGAACTAGAGAACAGGAGAAGAGACAAAGTGGGAATGGTGATGAAGATGATGTTAATGATGATGATATACGCCTCTTTGAAAAATCAATTGTTAATTGCCTACAAAACTAGCGTTGCGCGACTTTTTCTGTGTGTGAGAACAGATAGTCAGTGTATGGGTAGATGTCGCAATCCAGCTGATTCATCCTTAGAGCTAATTAGTTGATACTCGTAATCAGTCTAACTCAACTAAAATAATTTCTTAGTTTTGATTAATGACTTAAAATAATTATGATAAATAGCTATTATAGTAATGAATTATAAATAAAATATGTTTTATAGCTAATTATACAATCATGTATGATTTGTCCGATCAATTTTTATATCGTTTTCTATACAAGAATGTTGAATTGAAATACGTAGTAAGTAAATCTTATAAAGTTTAAGATCTCCAAATTGCATACGAATAATCCATTTGATTTTTGTGATTCGACTTGAGCTAATGTTGAGATTCTTTTGTTTTTAGGATGCTGGCAAGCAACTTCAATAATCATACTCATTCATTCATCTCCACCCAGCAATTTAGAAGACTGATTGTATGAATCACGGTATAATTTTTTGAAGAAGTGCGCCTTATTTTTTCGGCCGTATTAAGGTAAAGCAAAAGCGGTTTAACAGATATAATGCAGGATGATGCATATAAAATATATCAAAAACTATGCTTATAACAACAAACTGTGTAGCAAGATACGAGGATAAAAATGAAACATCCGAATCTACACCAAACTTGAACAGTCGACCAAACCTTGTTAAATTTTCTAATACCAATATGATCGTATCGGCTTATTAAAACGCATTTTTATTCTTAAGCCAAAAGAAGATGAAAAGCATTCATTGCCGAAGATCTTTTCGAAGGAAACATGTGGATACATTAAAGTAAAGTAAGAAAGAACTAATAGATTTCCCACACAACCTTTCTCCATCCCACACACATTGAATGTGTTGACAAGATTTGTTTTAATATGCTAATATGTGATAGTAATAAGCTGCTATTTTATCACATGGTTTATTTTACACAGAGAAATCTTATCGTTGTTCGTTCTTGAAAGATAATTACTATCTCGGCATGTTTAATGGATGCATGAAAGTGAGTGGTCGTAATTTACATTAAATTCAGCAGGAGTTCTAAAAGCATGTGCATATTGCTAGCAGTTTTCTATCTCCTTTCTAAACAAAATCATAAGAAAGATGATGATAAAAAATAAAAACATATTTATTTATGCATTTTGAAAATGTCTAAACAGTGTATTTATATCAAGACAGGGCAAAATAATTATGTAATTTCATTGTTTTTAAAGTAAAAGGTAAGTTACACAACCACCATGAAGAAAAGAGTTTTTAAAAGCCTTCCTGAAACGTTTATTTCATTTATTTAAGCCGACCACGGTAAAAAATACATACTCTGCCATGGAATGATAATGAAGGCAAATCAAAACTCCCAACCATATTTATGAGTCAGTCGGTATTATATACCACTCAAAATGGACACGAATAAATTAATAGCTATTTGTAATTTTTGTGGCGAAAAACCGTTTCACATCATGACGGTCATCACGTCGTCATGTCATGGACATGTTAGCTTGATTGTAGAATTCTAACAATGTAACTTACAATAAACATGGATTTTATTTTTATGCACGGGAAATTAGCTAATAGTAAACCCCCAAAACATAATCAAAGTGATGGTTTGAGTGAACTTTTAGCACATGGGTTATCGCTTGCATAATATTTTCTGTTGATGAAGATGAAGTCCGCGTAATCATAGAAAATCAAAGGTCTTTGATACTCACCCGTCCTCTAGCTAATATTTTAGTTAAAACAATATTGCACTTTGTATTGGTTACGTTACATTAAATAAGTGGTTGTATCTGCTGCATCGCATTACAAACTTGTAAAAGTAGAAAGATACAGGATACTTACTACAGATTTAAAAAATGAGAAAAGAGCAGAAAACTCTTATCATGTGTTAGAAATCATGCACATAAGTTATCAGATGCCTTAATTACTCTCTCTGTAAGCGTCTGCGGACATGTGTATACGTATCAAGTATACAAATAATAATGATACTTCACCTTTGTATTTAATCAAGTAATAATACATTCTATAATAATTTTATCAAGATTACATGGTGAGTTGACTAGCACAGCACAACTAGTTTTTTTACAATTATCAATTAAGATTGTCTCGGATACTTTACATACATTATCATATACGAGCCATCCCATTTCTCATGAAATTGAGATTTACGAATTATAATGTGAACAAATGTATACAATTAACAAATCAAGATGTATGATGTTATATGCAAATTCTTGAAATAATTATTACTCTTGAAACATAAATTCATACAAGCATTTTTAAAAAGAAGAACCGAATAAGCTTTATACATAGTTCCTAAGCATAAAAAAGTTTTACAATTTGCCTCCAGCAGTTTATTGCTGGCATGCTAACTTTTTATGAAAAAGTATAAAAAACACGTGTGCTTTATTGCTTTCGTATTTAACTTGTAACTTGTACCTTAACTATATGGCAAAATATTGTTTGATGCAAATATATATACCTAAACATGCAAAATCATTATTGATGTTTTACTCGATCATTTAACAGCTTATGTCCCTGAATGTTTTAGGTACACCTGGTTTTGGAAATTCGGGTACACTGGAAGGAAATACAAACTGAGAAAAAATACATGCAATTTTTCTTAAAGTTAAAAGTTGACATCTCAAAACAATTTCATGTGCATTTGAAAAACACTACGAGTTGTATATTTACTTTCGTTAGACACAAAAGAGCAACCTGAGCAATTCATATCTTTTGAAACATTTAATAATGAAGTTATGAGCGGGTAAAATGAGAAAAAAAGGATGCACGTAAAGACGTAGGAAATGTGATGACAAGTTGACTGAAAGAAAGAGAAATGAGCAATATATTTTGAGTCTCACAACTCAACTTGTTCTCTCTGTTTTTTCCTCGTTCTGTTATTCCTTTTCGTTGTTCTCCTCACCACGGCATTAGGGCCGCCACAGTTAATTCAGGAATATGAACACTTTTAACTTTCAGAAGAAAAAAAATGCTTCTCTGTTACTTCTTTTTTTCTGCCGTCGTCGTCGTGTGTACGCACATTATTCATTTCACCGGCCTCCCATCAGTTTTGAACCAACTTTACGTAATGTACCACCATTTTTCCTGACTTTTCTTCATTTCTCATGTCTCAAGTGAGTCTCCGACACATATTACCTTAATTTAGAATGTCGCACTTTCATACAAAGAAGTAACCAGAAACCAGCTACCGCGGCTGATGATTAATGTAAACTCTAATGCTATTTATTGTACATTATTACTTTTATTCTTTTTAAAAAAATAGGTAAGTTAAAAGGTTGTAAAATTAGTCCTGTGAAAGACGATGAAATCAGAAGGAACACTCATTCATGAAGAAATTTTGCTTCTTGTCATTTAAATTGGTGGGTTTTGGGATCTATTGCACAGGCAAAATACTAAAGGTAGAATGGTAAAAACTGATATATTAACTGCAATATTTCAATTGTATTCCTACCAAATCGGAATAAAAACTGGACTGGAGGTCAATTCCATTGATCTCGTATTATTTTACTTTTAAAATATTGAGTAAATAAGCTTAACAGTTTGCGGATTGCAGACATGATAATTAAACACTTGGAAAAATAAGTTTGCAGAAACTCAAATTCACGCTTTTGGTGGCCAGAGGACATCATTTTATTGAACGGGTACTATGTGTATGTGAACTATGCATGAATTTTTTCATCTTTCTACGTACGCGTTGTAATTAGGTACAAGAATTAAACTGCATTATAACCATTTTGTTGAGTCCAGATTTACCTACAGGTAAGAATCGCATTTTTATTATTCTTAACAACTACATTCCAATAAAAGATCCTTCTCCATTTAGTCTGTAAATATAACAGAAAGATTAGCTTTCATCATTTCATTTGGCGTAAAATTATCTCTTGATGTCAGCAGGGAGTCAAACATATTTTTCTTGAAAACTGGACAAACTCCTTTATCATCATGAGGGAGTCACTTCACCACTGCACAATGCATGTGGCCAGCCATGCATCTGTTGATGAACACACATATGTACTTGGTATTATTATATCTCTTTCTTATTCTTGTCCAAAAAGTAAAAATTGCCGACATCAAATTTCTTTTTCTATTTAATATCGTTGCGTTGCCCATCATAATAATATATTCTTAATACCTCTTTACTTTCTCGATTTGTGGTTTACTACATAGAAAGCTCAATGACTACCCAATGATCTTATACTATACGACAATGTTCTTTTGTTGAGAGATTCTACTTTTATCTCCTGGAGGTCTCGTAATATTATTAATATTTATTCTTAAAAAGACGATTAGAGATTTATAATAATGCATAATATAAAACCCTGGTCTCCGACACTGACGTGCATGGTAAACACAATCTCATTTTATACACCTCGTCAAATGATAACTGATATCTATTGTAACTACCTGCACATTCCTTCTAATGCACATTATAAGACTTTTATTATTAGCCTAAGAAGTTATCATGTCAGTTACAACATGTCATACAGGTTGCTTTTGTGAGTTGACTTGACTTGTTGAGTGCTAATAGCAAAAGTTGGTGAGATACCCAATAAAATGAAGACGGACTTTTTAGACAACAAATCTCCTTCCCCCACTTGTCCTGTCTTGTCCCTCTCATTCTCTACGTCCTCATCACCATCATCTTGATGCAATTGTATTTATTTTGAGCTGCAGGTTTCAAATCATTCAACTTTTATATGACTCTGCACAACGCTACAAAATAATAATGATGTAATTTTGGTTCATTTATGTTTCAAATTTTTCGGCTTTTCAGCTCATTATGACTTTTAGATGGATATGTATACGTAGTACACACACGTCATGTGTAAATTTACTCAAAATTTTAATGTATTAATCAAGCAACATTTTTCTTCTTCCTTTTCGTTATTCTCTTTTCTGCTGGAGACCAGCAAGGCCTCGAGGATCCAACTGACGCAACACCAAAAGTGTACAATTTTTATATTATTATGCTATACGCTCTCAATGCACCGTGCAGAGTTTCATTGGAGATGCCCTTTTAAACATACTTACTTCTTTTAAATAGAGCAATTACAATAGTAAATGAGCCGAATAGAAAAGGTCAAGTTTAAAAAGATATCCCATGTTGTTATGTTCAACATTAATTTGACTGACTTTTTGACTTAAACGATATTCATTGTACCTTGCCCACAGACGAATGTAGTATCCAAAATATCTAACCATCGGCATGTCATGCCATGCCAACCTACAAACATGAGCCACACAACATCATCATCAGGAACATTGGAGTAATGTAAAAATGAGTAATACGATAAAAAACAGGCAAACTTGACTTTTTCACTAGATGAATTTTTAAACTCTAATTGCTCAAAGGTTAATTGCAAAGGGGCTGGCGCAACAACGTGTCGTTCGTTACGTATCTCTCTTGCACTCCATACAATATTCCTCAGAATCATCTTGACGATGATAGTATATCATGTGAAATTAGGAGAAATGTATTTCTCTAAATGCTCATCTTGCACTTGGTTATGATGCGCCACTCCTCTTTTCCCTTCCCTCTTGCAATAAAAGGTTGGAGGTCAGCCTTATGAACAGGAATCCACATGAGGAAATCGTTTTAAAGGATGGCGATAATATGCTGCGAATGAGATAACTGCAAAGAAAGTAAAAATGTTAGCTCTTGTCCTGTGTGGAAAATTATAATGCAGCGTTGCTATCAAGAAACTCATAATAATAAAATGATTTGTAGTTAAGGATTATGTGGTGTACAACACTAATGACCGCAAAGATAATAATAATGACGACCATTAAGAACATGGCTCTACCAAAGTTCCATATAAAAACGAGTGTGTTTCATCATGTCAAACAGTGTTATAGTCTTGATAACGTTATGGTGCATCAACAGTGCAAGGATAACTTGTCAAGTGACCCATAATAAACACATGGAAAACACATATTTTTAATAAAGTGAGATGTAGTAAACTAGCGAGAATCTTTGCCATAACCCAGTTTTAAAATAGAATTTTGCATCAATTATATTAAGAGTTCGAAAAAGTGGACTGTATATTGTTATATCAGAAATAACGTTAACAAAACAGTAAAGTACATAAATAATAGTTTTGACGGACAAACAGACAAGCATACCTGCATCACTCCAGCGTTAGTATTTTCAATAAAAGTTGATGTTCGACAGAAGACAGAAGGGTTACATTCAAATTCACATCAAACAGCAAGATTGCAGGTTTCAAGCAGAGCAATCTGACGTTAAGGAGAAATTTTCTGTAAAAACAACAATTACTAGTTGTTCCATTGCTCTTAAAATGTTAATATGATATGATTATAATGATGATGATGTGACATATGGAAATAAACTACTCCATAATCCTAATTTATTTGTACTACAACAATATTTAATATAATTAAAATTTGATTGGTGCGTTATTATGAATGAGTAATGGTTACATGAAATAAAAAACTGATGTATCGTGGATCGATTTGGTTCACTGGCAGTAAATGCATTTGACATTGTGAACCGATGTTTAATTTTCCGTGATTATCATATAAACTGACTTCTTAAGAGCTCCACAACTTGGCAATGCTTTAAAGAAGAGCATAGATAAACCGTTGAAAAATATTTGGAGTAATTATATTTAGCTGTAAGTCGTTTAAAAAAATAAATTCATGTAAAGCAACCAATTCTGGTTTTGGCCAGCTAATTTTATTTTGGCATACATTCTTCTTGGCATTCAAGGGACGATCTCAATTAATGACAAACACTCATTTGCTTACTAAATATTTTCATTTTTGACTGAAACATATGACTGATGTCATTGTTATATTGATTATGACTTACTATATATGATGGGATGGGATTAAGAGAAAACAGATTAAATAGCCCATTCGTCAACAGAGAAAATTATACATGTGCCTTGAAAATTTTGATTTATTGCTGAGAACAAAATCATCCCATTATCCTTTTTTCATGGGCTACAATAAAAAACTGAACAATCAATGCCCTTTGTTTGTCTGCTTGTGCAAGTGTGCGAGTCGTCTGCTCAGCCGATAACGCAGTTCACGTACATTCTCTTTTTTAAACGTGTGAGAGTAAGGGGAAATCCAATTTTATATTGCACTTCTACTCTACTACATCATCATGTATCATATCTTGTATTTGCATACTACGAAGGGTAAGTTGATGATGATAGCGACGTGATGGGAGCAGCATCCGTGAAGTCCATAGGGTGCATTATTTACTCACTGTGGTGGTGGTGTGGAGTTTGACTCACAGTTATTGTTTATACAAGAGGGTATGTCGAATGTTTTATAGAAAATTGAAGCAAGTAAAAGTCAAAAGTAGAAGAAATTTTTCAATGAAAACTTATGAGCTTGAAATACAACCGGCATGATTCTAAATTCAAAACGGTTATACACCAGTTGACGCGTATGTTGTAACAATAAAAATGTATTTTAGTAATCATTCACAAAACTCGACAAAAAAGGAGAAAATATAATTTTC
>JAQFYG010000170.1:0-43075 GCA_034694325.1 Entomobrya corticalis | reverse complement strand
TATGATTTTAAAGATCACAGCATATCTGCCATTATTTGTTGGTGCACTTAGTGCAGCAACGGGCCCCCTTCTAGTAGCATATAATATAACATTAAACATCACCACGACAATCGAACCTAGTACTACGACCACTAGCTCCGCTCTGTGCTGTTGTACGCGAGATTCTATCTGCCTGTCTGCATTTACAACAATGCTCAACAATGCCCTACTTGAATGTTGTGGAGATGGGGATTGAATACTATTTAGCTTGTTGCTCATTTCTGTAACAAAGTCCATGTTGTATACTGCGTAAACATATACCTGTGCGACTATGACATATTACCTATTACCTATTCTCCTAATACCTACCTACCTGTTCTGTTCAGAGTTTTTTAATCCCAAACAAACAGTCAGTAAACACCAGAATAGAATCATAACATAATATCGCATACACATACCTACCCCTTTTGATGGGCCATGCTAATACTATATTCATCGAGAATGAATCGAGAAGACGATGATCCTGCATGAAGACACAATTGCTGTCGAAGTTGACAATGAATGAGCTACTTATTGTTTGCCATGTAATCATGGCGCAGCGACAGTTAAATACCTTAAAGGTAGTTAGTACAGAAATTCTGAGACTGAGCCAACAATTGAGTATGTAGTTGCTTTTGTACGTGCAAAATAGAAAAATGAAATGGACATGTTGGACTAGTACCTGTTTTAATTTCAAGAGCAGAAACACATTTTATGACATGAGGTTGCATTGATGTGGTGTATTTATTCATTTCATTTATTTTTATGATGTGTTCAACAACAGCATTATAACATTTGCAACAAATAAGTTCAAAGTTAAACCAACTTGGGAAAATGCTAATAAGCAAGTAAAACAAAACTGAGAGTAAGGATTGTGTGTGGTATATATAGATTTTACTGATGTTGTTGAATACTTTTTTCGATTCATTTTATTCTTCCAACTTTATCAATATTTTATTGTCTAAAAGATTCGGGAATCGCGGATAGCTAATAGGCTGAAAATTTACACAAACAAGTAGTATCAAATGATTAGCATTTATACTCCTAAAAGCTTGGGAAATGGACCTATGACGAAACGATTAAAGAATTTCTGTTTTGCTTACATATTTGCTCAGCATGCAGTTATCTAATTATTCCTATATTATCTCAAGTTTAACTGATTTACGATTGATTCAACCGTGCAGGGGCTCACGCAATATATTATTTTCTTAAAAGTTCATATAATATTTTCATGATCTTCTAATTAGCTCTTAAGAGTCGCAAGTCATGACCCTATATAAATCTACTGTATTTTTTCTGCAAACTAAAAACTTTGCTTCCGCCTCCTTCCTCATATTTTTTGCATGGATTTTTGAAGAGCAAAGTATGCACTTTACCATACCAAATACCAACAAAAATGCAATAAATTCTTGCTGGCAGCACGAGTGCAAAAGTGGCAATACTAGTAACCAAACTGCTGCCTCTGAGCTTTAATATATAATTTAGGGATGCTTTGACTTACAGTCATTCAAAAATGTGAATAATACACTATGAGAGATGGAGGACTGATGAAATTAAGTAAAATTCATGGTAAACCTTTAGTTTTCGAAAATGTTTACAGGTTGTGGCCGCATCTATTATTTTCATTTTGGGAGGATTTATTTCCTGTCTTCATTGTTGCCTGTGTATTTTAGTCTCAAAAATGCAAAAAGTGCAATTGGTGCAGCAGCGGTCGAACAAGTTCAGCTCAGCACACGCTCATAAAGCTATTTTCTAAGAAATATGTAAAAAAATAATGTTCTTATACCCAAGTTTAATCAATAAACAATACGCCATTGCTGGTTTACCAGCAGCGTCGTCGTGATCACGACCACGACTATGAATATCATCGCATTCCCTTCGATGATGAGACTTACTAACAATAATTTTCAATCTTTATCCGTCTTTCAACCTGAAAAATTCTCACAAATGTGCTAAGTCGTGCAAGGTGCAAGGCTCAGCTCGCCTTTAAATAAAACTCAGGTTTTATTTTATTATGAATCATGAACTTTTTACACATATTAGATACATTCATTATTCTTTTACTACGAACGAACTAAATGACATCAAAAGTAATGGAAATACGTGTGAAATGGCATTGAACGGAATAGAGAGAAGCTTAAAGTTATTTATGATTTACAGTAAAATAATATTCTAGAAACGGTAACATTTATTTGAATGCGATTAGATTTTTTTTCTCTGAATTTTGTATATGACAAATTTGTAGGTAAATAACATGATGTCACGATTGCCGTTACCAAAGGACTGTAATTTAGATTTTCCATACGATACTCCCACTTAATGAAAATTTTGGCGTAATTGAGATATTACGCAGCTTGAAATGCAATATTTTAGGACACTAAATTTTAATTGTTTGAGTAGGATGTTATACGTTATTTTAAGGTAAGGTGCATAGCATGGGTACTAAGTATGTCTGTAAAGATGCATCTGATAATGATGCGTGCGTGGAGTCAGCTTAAGTATTCATCGAGCTGCAATTAATACACTAATTTTTAGATTTACCACAAAATATTTCATTAAGTTGATGTACCATTTTTATTTCGCAGTTAATTAGTCTATTACTACCACGCAGAAACATAGCATTTCAAGCAAGCATGTCATATTTTGGAATAAGAAAATTAACGACCCCTTTAATGCGTTCAACCAACAACTCAATGATATGCCCAGAAAGTTCACTCTTGCCTGATACTCATAAAGCTTTTTATCTATGCATCAGTTTTAATTATTTTCGCGTATTTATAAAGTTTTATTGAAATACCACATGCGCATGTGTAATTCCTTCATTTTCATGTATGTAGGTACCTATTTATAACATTTTCTTACAACAATATTGAAACATTATGTGAGTCTGAATTGATTGTAATGTCCTTACAATTTTTCGCACATCACATCAGATCATTTCTTGATGATGAATCATTAATTTATATTTGTTCCACAGACTAGATATCGACTAAATCGAAAAAATAGCAAGATATATTACATCCGTCATCGTTTAAAATGTTTCATCCGCGATCTCCATCAAGCTATATACCTAGCTGCATTGCTAATATAGTTGTTTTCATTCTTAATTAATATGAACATTAATACTTCTTAACGAAATGCGATAAAAATTTGAGGTATAAACAGACATTATTATAAATATTATAAAAAACTCTCATTATGATGTATATGGGCATGGGCATATTGAATAGAATTACTGTCATTATTATAATGACATAGTCATACACTACACTATTGTTATTAAGCATTGCAGTGTTATGCAAACTATTGCAAACTATAAATGATAAATGGTAGAGTGCCTTGTGCTACCACACTTGTAATGTTGAACAGGAGAAACGTTTTTTTTTCTCTTGAAAAAATAGCAGTTAATCTGTCGGGTAAGTGACTTGATGTGCTAGATACTTTCGCGTGCTGTAATTTCATTCGCCAAAAAAGTTTTTTTTATTGTTTTTACATCAAAGATTCCAGTGAAATGAAGCAATAAAAATTAATTGTTTAACAGCGACATCAACAAAATCCTCTAAACTTGACAGCAGTCGGCCTATAAATCAGGCTATCCGACAGGCTTTTAAACAATGCTTATATATTTAACTTTTACATTTTAATTTCCAAACGTAAACCAATGAAATACTCGTACGTGCAAAATATTTCGTTAACATGAACAAATTTTTTTACGTTTTGTTATAACAGTTGGCCGTATGCTTCGTCTTCAAATGCCTTTAAAGGAAAAAATGAAAGTATCAAAATGATAGCTATTGAATCGAAAAAACATTGCAGCATTTTCGCGATAAATAAAACGAATAGTAATGACAAACGCCCGTGTTGGTTATTTATTGTATTGTATGCTATTTATAATATAGAAGTGCAGAAAAATATCTATATTCAATTATTTTTTAAAAATATGCAACTGATCACGTACTTCGTACATCCATAAAAATATCCTGAACAACTCTTGTAAAGTCCAAATCACCCTTTCTTTTTTATCATATGCCTAGATATTTCTCAGACAAAAGTCTCTACTTTACGGGTGACGAATGACCGACGTCATGTGGTAGATATTTAAAAGAATTTCATGCATGTAATCGGATTAGTTTACAACATACTTACTTTTATTAATGCTTTTACTTAAGATGAAAGAAAAAGTGTTTGGGTCAGGAAATCTTTGCACTTTTCTGTCATGCTTTTGAAGTCTCTGGTTTTTAATTTCTAGATAAAAGCATAATATGAAGAAACGTTATGAATATTATAATCCACACTATTATAAATACAGTTAGTAGATATTATATAGCGTTTAGCATCAGTAAGCTTTTCATAAGAATTTCACTTTCATCTTCTGTGCTCTGTCTGCATAGAGTATTGTGAAAAATGAAAAAATATTCGGAGATGGGAATATCAAATTTTCGATCTCGTGTTAATGCACTTTGATCATATTAATAACTATAAACATGACAAATATTTTGTAATGTACAGGTACAGCTTGTGGTATTTTAACTACTTAATGTAGAAATGATTGGCAAATGAGAATTGGATGATTAGAAACTTTTAAAGAAGACTTAAGTATAGCATGCGTTGTAAACGATGCATCTTTTGACAATTTATACTGATCGTGATTCGTGATATGCTATCTATACCAAGGAAATCATCATGGATTACTCTCTTACTTTAACCCTTTTAATCCTACATTGATCGCCATTAAGTTGATATGATTAGAATCACGTTTCATCTATATTTTAAATCCATCAGACTGACAGAATTAGGTCTGATCGGATATTGAGTATTTGAAAAGTATATTTCTTGATTGCATGAAGTTTTCACATGACCAAATTAAACTCAAACTAAACAACGTACACACAATCATATATAATATGAGATGAGGTACCTTTACGATTTATTAATAAGCAGTGTCCCATACGAACCAACAATGACAACAACTTTAGCTTTAAATTGAAAAGCAATCAGGGAGCTTATAGAGAAAATTGATTAGAATCAAGCTTAAAAAATTCAGCACTGTGGCTTCCGCTTTGATAACATTGTTTTGTCGTTGCTATCATGGCTGTTTTACTATGAATTATGAAATTACTGGCTGGGTAAAGCACTGCTTACGATCAGGTTTGAGCATAATACATTGTTATGTAGTCAAGTGTACTACTTTAAATTTATAATTATTCACAAATCTAGCTGAAAATCAGAAAATTTGTTGAAACGGTGTTAAAATCATTATAATCATTTGTACGTTTCGTCATAGGTAATCTATTTTACATGTGATCATCTTATCGTCTTAGATCTCTCAAATCTCAAAATCGGAGCATATTTTAGGAAATTGGACTATATATGAATGATGGAATGTTAAGGAATCCAACGTGGAAGTTGTTTGAGTTTTGTAATGCTACAACTTATAATGCCTACTTATTTAATGAAGTGTCAAAACTAGTGGCTACTACTGGCTACTACGCGAGCAGCTATCTTGGAAGCTACCTATTTGACAAGCAGCGATCTGAGTGAGAAGCTACGAGACAAGAGGCTGCTACTCTGGAAGCTACAAAGCGAAAAAATACATTAAAAATTTAAGGCAATTTGCAGTTTTTGTGTTCTTGGTTGAATATGACATTCCTTCGTCACTCATTCTATAAAATTAATAAAATATATGTAGACTGTATAGCATCATGTAACAAACGCGAGAAATATGTAAGCTCGGTATGTAAAATTATTGTATGATTACTTCAAATGTTCCAATAGTTGAATAAACCGATTTACTAAACACATTGTGTATTGTGAGGGAAGTAAAAATTTGTTTTCGGTTAAACAGAAAATAGCAAAATAGCGAAACGCATTTAATATACAAAATTGCAGAAGACCAATTATAATATTGGTTCAAAGTTCAAACTAATATGAATTTCCACATTTTAAAATACATTTCCCCCAAATATTTCTCTTCCGAGTTGAAAACATCTGCTTGTATTTCATTAGATTCAAATCTTTTGACACAAGCGTCATGTACTCTTTGAAATATTTAGTTTTAATAAATAAGGATGCAAGTTCTAGTAATGGTCTGATACACATATGAGGCAGTAAAAATGTTTAATCATAGACAACATAAAGTCTAAATTTGATTATTTACCATTTATCATATTTTGGATTAAGCCAATTTTATCATAGAAAAAAAGTGCTGCTGAACTGCAGCAGCTAGATTTTCCGATGTTTTTCTTTGAAATAACCATGAATTTTAAATACATATCATATTGTATTTGAAATTGAAAACTGATATAAATCATGTAGACTAACGGACGATTAAAATAAACATTACAAATTGGATGGGAAAAGATTGGCACTAACTCGATTGGTATACATTGTTCCCCGGGTCGATATGGAAACAATAATCAATACAATGAAATTATTTGGAAACAAAGTCAATGACTCATAATATTCTTTGAAATCAGTCATGGCAAAATGCCAAACATGTTACCATTCATTTGCACTTACAAAGCATGGGTTACAGTTCATTTCTAGTACCTAAATGAGGGTATAAAAGCAGGAGAAATTCTCAGCACGAAATCATTAGATCTTGGACCTTTCTACTTCAAACAAATTTGGGATTTCCAACTGGGATACAAATCGGAATACTCCAAGGACTCTAAGGACTTTTCAGGACTTCATCAACTCCCTATACTTTCAACGGTTTTCTCTCCGAGCCATTTTGAGTAAGTGAAAAATGGTTTTATTAACGACTATTGTTTCTGGAAAGGCCACTTCCCATTCTACTTCCAGGAGGACCAATCTTGGATACTCAAAGACTATTGTCTTTGTTTCGCTAATCGGACTGTTCGCTGCAATTGCAATCGGTAAGAAACTTGTGTAAACTTAAATGAAAACATCATTTATAAAACCATGTACATGATTACTCGACGGTACTAAATTGTTTTTTTGTTTTACTTTCTTTAGAAACCATCGTAGCTGCCCCAGTACCACAGTTCGCCGGCAAATACGAGTTAACATCAAGCCCAGGGGATCCTGCTTATAATGATTACTTAATTGCACTAGGTAATGTATTATGGTATAACTACGATCACGAATCACGATATTCCAAACAACTTTGACTTATAAGCTCAATATTTCGTTTACTTTCAGGTGTGGCCGAGCCATTCCGTAAGATTATGACAAGGATCCATGTCAACTTAGAAATACAAAAGCTAGCAGAGGGAAAATACACGTATATTGTCCAAACGCCTATCCTAACCCGGGCGTCAACTTTTACTTTGAATCAGGAGGTTGAGGACAAATATATTGATGGAAGGATGTTTAAGGTAAAAGCCCTAGCATTAGCTATTATTTACTATTAGCGATAAAAAGTTTTAGTCTGAGGAGCAAAATCACCAATTAAAATTCTGTGAATATATTTTGTTTCAGTCGGTATTAAGTCTTGCTGATAAGGAGACTATCAAGCAGACTTTGGATTTTGGCAACGTGGTTGGAACTAACTTGTTTCACTTTACACCGGATGGAATGACTGCTACGATGAAGGCAGGCGACAAGGTTGTTGTTAGAACTTATAAGAGGGGCTAATCAAATAAATTATTAATGAAATACATACTTATAACTATATATGATAATTGTATGAATGAAAATGGCGTGTCGATTTCGATTTCGCTGTATTTGTAATTTGTTAGTTTAGTGCTTCAAAGAGCAATAATTGTATACTTGATTTATTTGTTAATTGCATTTACAGTTTAATTTTGCTAATAAATGAGTTTCGTGTTTTAAGCTGCAATAGCTTTCCAAAAAATACGTTTATATATTGTTGAATTTTATATCATGAAAATTGAAAATACTTTCCATAAAAACATGCAATGTTCAAAGTTCTCGCAACGTCTTAAGAGCTATTTTCTTTAAGTATGGTCGTGTTCTATACTAAAGCATAAACTGTCATGATGAATACAACATAGATACTTGTATAGATCTTCTGATTTAGTTTACTTACAGTCTGTGCTGAATGTTTTACGATTCATTGTTACGATCAATATCGACTATCGACAAATGCTTTGTTATTTTGTTATAAATTCGACGTGGGATATGAAAATGCAGTCAAAAGACTGAAACGGCTTAAGTACAAGTACAGTATGAAACCTTCAGAATTCAATTTCGGGTATATGCAAAGAAATAAATGATGCATTCGATATGTGTAGGCAATAAATTTTTGTTTTCCATTTGAGAACCATGCCACTTTATTCAATAGCCTAGATATGTTGGCAGCCCAACAAAGAGAGATAGATAGAGAGATAGAGAGTACCGAACGACGATGTTTTTGGTTTTTTAAACTTAAATACATTATTAATAACGAACCGTAAAAGTATTTTTTATGTACGACTAGTAAACAAGCCTATTATGGGTTTTCTGTCGCATTCAATCCAACTACATTTTGGTAGTAATAGTTCAAGATTTTCATCGTTATTGTTTTTTTACTTATTTACAGTTTCATTAATCACATGCATACAATAATAGTCTGCACACATTATATAACAAGAAGTAGAGATTATCTTACACTAACAGCAGCTCTATTATACATTACATTACATCAATTGTCAATGTTCGAGGTGAAAACATTTTTGATAGTATTTACGGTTATATCACTTAAAAGTTAGTTGTAACGCCGACGCTTAAGATTATTTATGTTCATTGTTGACACTAATTAAAAACGGTCATATAGCGTTTCTTCCAGGATTATTCTTACAACAAATTTTATAATAACTTACTAAAATAATTACAGTTTCTTTAGGATCAAAAAATGGCGAAAATTATCCACTTACTTAAAAATAATCTAATGTACTAGTAATTAAACATCCACATATACTATAACTCGTAATTTAGCATGATACATTTATATAGCAATTTAATCGTATAATATACCACTTCAAGATAAGATTACATTATACTTTATTAGGACTTTTAACGGTAACATCTTTTTACTTGCGTAAACTACCCAGTTGACTCCATTTCATACACACGATTCCTAAGATAACTGCACGCTATCAACAACGCGGGAATTGTATACGATAAATGTTTAAATTGAAGACATTGAATGAAACAAGAGAGAAAAAACCAAAAGTAACTATGGGTTAATGATTTTAAAATGGCCAGTTAAAAATTTCCAGCACTCATAGTTTACATTGTCCTTTTCCACAACAAACAATAAATACTGCTTGTTGACCCTTACCTTACCCTACGACAATTCAACATTATTCAGAAGAACCGTTTTAGTAATATATTTTACTTACACTTTTTTTTGGTAATAGACTAGCTAAAGGGACTCTACTTTGATGATAGTGATGATGATACTTTCAAATTGTAAATTTCACTAATTAAACTGATTAGATAACACATATAATATTTTACTCTTTACTTCGTTGCATTTTTTTGTCCTTTCATTGTACATCACGCCTAATAATTGTCTTCTAAATCTATCATTAATTTGTATTTTAAAAGTTATATGTAATAAATGTAGATGTACATAATATATTCCATTTGTTCGATTTTACCTACTTACCTAGGTGGGTTTAACTTGTAGATTGTAAGTACAAAGGTATACACATTGAAAATTTAAATCTTATTTTAAACATGTAGTAGTTTCGTCATAATAACAGTGATAAGTGCCGATTTCAATAAAGCTATTTCTACACATCTTTCACAATTTCTATTCGTATAGGGATATATAAACAGCATATTTACTACAAAAGTGTATATACAAAAAACATTTTTACTCTTAGTTTTTACAATATTTATTAAACTATTTTTAAAATGCAGATGCAGATACATATATATTACCGCTATAGTACAGTTTAATGCTATAAAATCACAAATTAACCGATTGAACTGTTTTTAAAACTACTGACAATAAGTTATCGTATGATTCAAATTATGTGTGAAACAACAGTTGCGCTTGTAGATGAATGTTTATCCTTATTACTTAGGTCAGTAACTTTGGCTTGGGTGAAAATTTTTGTAAAAACCGTTTGAAACTATATAATTCATATCTATTTTAATCGTCACTACTTATATAGATCTTGTACTGCAAAATGGTTTCCGACAACAATGCATGGTGACATATGCTGGATGAATTCACATAAATACAAACAGTTGAACAAAGTCAGTTTTTTTGTAAATGTAAATCTTTTTGAGTAGTAGGGAATATTAATATATCATGCTTAGCATTGGTTTTTAATAGAGATTCGACCTAACTCCCACATACGTACATACTTACTTATGGTACGTTATTGTTCTATAAAATGTTCCTATCCGATATCTTTAATTATTTCCTTGCAGTTTAGTTTACCCTTCCAATTGAGGTCAATACAATAATGATAATCGCGCTAGTATCCCGCTACAAGATTTTTAATATATTTTCAAGCAATTGCTGGATAATATTATAGCTACATCAGTGCACTATTTGCCAGTTCAAAATAATAAAACAAGCATTTAAAAAAGTAGCGATGTCTAATTTTCCCCTACATTTTCCAAGTGTACAGAAACAAAAAAATTAGTTAATTTGTGTTAATTACAAAAGTTCCTTGTTCATGGACCTACATACCTAGTATGCTGATATTTATTTGTAGATATTGTATACGGCTGAGATGAGATCTATGCATACGGCGAATGTGATCATGTAGAATGGTCAGTTTGCTATAATGCTTCTAAGCAATTAAGGTTCTTTGTATTAAAATTTATAAATTTATAAGTAGTTATGCGTGCTTCAGCTTTTTCATACTTCATAAATGTAAACTACATGCAGATATTTCAAACTCATACTGTTTAAGAATACCGTTTGCAAAAATGATTTCCCGATTGTGTCTGTACACCTAGTACTTCCACATATAAATATTTTTATTAGCATTTCTAATGATAAGCATGCTATTTTAAAATATTTTTCCGGTCCACCAAAACCCTATGGATTTTACTTTTCAAAAAACTTGATTAACCCTTTACTAAACTAGTTTTCTATGGCTATACACTCCTGCTGTCTTAAATTTTAGCCCTACTAATAAGTACCAGCTTGCAAATAATAAAGAATACTTAATTCATATTCATAAATGGTAGTTCAGAAAAATAATATTTTTAAAAGAAAAAAGTAAACTATTTAGTTTTAAAACAGCGACTCATCCATTATCTATGTCTGCAATGTGCATTGATTCTTTGGAAATTTAAATGTTTTTACGCCATTCTAGAAAACACGATACTAAAAATACTTAAAATGTGCAATGAACATTTGTGCTAACTTGTATACTTGCATCGGATATCGTTCAATTTTAAAACTACCTAAAGACGATGTATAAATACAAACTAGTCTAACATTTACCGTAATATTTTAACTGTGCAGTTTAAATATATTATATTGCTTGAAAGTATATGTAAAGTATCCCTCACTTCTCCTTATTAACAAGAATTCTGTATCTTATAGCGTCTAATTATAAACCTTTTTATAATGTCAATGTAAGTGAATATTAGAGAATAGCTTACATACACATTATTTACACAGACGTTATTTTAATTTGTTATGAAATATTCAATATCTGTCTAAAATTAATAGATTGATCAAAACAATGTAGTATGGTATCCTGGAGATCATGATATATTCGCCTTCGTCACCCTTCTCAAGAAGATTGGTTTATTGTTTTGACTGATGTTTTTTCTTCATGCAATATATACAAAATTGTCAACAGTAAATACTTCGTAAAAAATTATCATTACTTTGATGAATTTTATTCAGATCATAGATCATCAAGTTTGTATAAATGATAATGACGACGAGAATAATTACTGTGTCACTGTCTCAAATTCATATCTTTGTATTTGGCGTCTTAAAATTATTTAAAGTGGGTTGTCGGGAAGTGAGCCTGGATACTGAAATCATAATTAATAGTATATTATCTTTTATATGGACTTGTAGTTACCAGAGTTTAAAAGTTCCAAGCACAGATAGGATATCTTTAGTACAATCAACATCATATTGTACAGTGATTTACTGGGTATTTCATCTAAACCTATTGATTGGAGCAACAATAACATGATCCTGACACCTACATATGCATGTAAATATGCCTTTCCCATGAAGTCTTCCGTGAGTGACCTGTCCCTACTTGAAACAACCTAATATGGATACGCTTCCACATAATAGCATATATTTATATATATTTATTTACATAATATAATAGCATAATATACTTAATATTTACTTTAAAACTTTATATATAACGTACATACTATACGCTTTCGTCGTCATTGTTTGTGTGTGGAATGAATTATCGAAAGAATGGTATTAACCGGTTTAGTGTATGCAGTTTGTTAGTAATTAAAGTATAAGACTGACGATATTTTAGAAATGTTCTAGCAATTTGAGACTATTGGTCCAGTCGACTGGAATCAGCAGTCGTGTGGGATGATGAAGTGAAGGAAAGATCCTCGGCGAGGTCTTCATGCTTGTCCATTAAGAGATCGTCATGGTCGTCCCTGCCAATTGATTCACCGTCTGAGGACACCCCATAGCTTCCACTCATGTCTCCCATGTCCATCTCCCTTTTCATTTGAGCACTGAGGCCTCTCTCGGAGCCACAGCCTCCCAAATGGTGATGCAATCCGTTTGCGGTAATGGGACTTGTACTTTCATGTTTCAGCCCGCCTGGGCTTCCTCGGAGTGACCTGTAATACATCAGACTAAATTATTACGTCTTTGATTTGATTTCTTAGCTGACATCATTGTAGATAAATGGTTATTTATAGTAACCTAGCATCAAGCGGTGACATGGGCGCCTGATCAGGACTCACACTTCCAGTATTCACTGAGCCTACATATGGTAAGCTGTTGTCCGCTAGAGCAGCCTAATAATGCACAAAAAATATCACGTTTAATTCCAAACTTACAAAAATGACGTTGCTGTCAATCTATTTAACGGGTCTTAAAAGAAAAAAAATTATACCTGTAAGCTAGCATTGATTGCTTCTCCGTAGAGTGTTGGACTTTGAGTTAAAGTAGGGCTCTTGGATTGCATTCCCCTAAAACGCCAACAAAGTCAAAAGCGACATCTACGATTAGTATAAAACGTCTTCAACATTATACGGTTTTCAAAGCAAAAAGTAGAGAAAGTGAATTGAAAAAGAGAAAAGTTTGGCGAGTGCAAGTGAGACAAAATGCGAGTAGAGAAAATCGAAAAAATCGACGACATATGGAATAAAAGTCGTCATAAACTGACGGTAAGAGTATATAATAAGTATATAAATAGTACATCAAGAGGAACAAGAGTTAGAAAAAGCGAATGTTTAAAATGCACTGTACAAAAAAGACTGTACATGATTATTTACAGAGAAAATGTTTTAAATATAAAGAAATATCGAGAGAAAAAGAGAAAGAGAAAAAAAATATATTTTAAAATCACATTTTCACTCCTACAAACATTACCATTTGAATTCGAGTAAGAGAGCGCACGACTAGATATTTTGGGCTTATACGAACCTTGAGTAATACATATTTTACCACGATATCAAGAAGAGAGAAAAATGTACGAGTTTGCGAAGCTACTCAGTTTGGCCACTTTTCCAATTTTCAAACAGAACTTCAAAAATCGTTAATGTTCCATTGACCAAAGAAGTGTTCCATGACATTTACTATTTATTACTTTACAAACAAAAACTATGGAAAAGTGTCCACGCTGACTTCCTTCCCCAAGTGGTCATGTTAAGTACCTGATAATTATATTGCGGTATTAGTAGCATCAGGGTCATAGAAACGTCCAAAAGCGTTATTTTTGCTTATGATTAGTTCTGCACCAGCTTAACTGACCAGATCTGCGCTTATTCTGAATTCCGATTTTTCACATATCACAAAATACTAAGATGTTTTAAAAGAGGTAAAAATAAATGATTTTATGCGACCACTTGGTTCTTTGAAGTCAATGAAATGCTTTACACAAAGATAAAGATACACAGAAAGACAGAGAGAGAGAGAGAAAATTGAGAGAAAAATGGTAAGACTAATTTGAAAAATATGGTTGTAAAAAAGTGAAGAAGATAAAAGGAGAAAAAATTTGTAAAAATGTAATATAAATACGTAGAGGTCTTGGCAAAAAAGCTCAACCTTGACAGAGTCTCATGATTTGTTCGTGATTTGCACCACGGTCAACAGTAAAGATGATAGAAGGAGTGGTAGTAGTAGTATCAAAAAGATGAAATAGATATGGTGCAACACCTTTAGTTGCAGTCATTATCCTGAAAAAGTTATATATTATGCTTGGTAGCTATAAACTTAAAAGGAGTTTGGTGCTAATCTTCTTAAACCAAATGCAGAGGTTCTTCGCAAATGACAACAGTTATTATTGCTTTAGGAAAGTGTACGAGTTTGTATTGTAATTATCAATGTTATGTCCTCAAGTGTTTTGCTAAATTAAATACCCTAAATTAACTCGATAAAGTAATATAGTTTCAATTAAAGTGAGTTGATGAGTTAATGAATTGCATGTGTTCTATCTGTATGCTAAAGAAAAATGGCGTTTACTATGTATAAATACAAAAGTTGTTATCTTTGTTTAGCAGATAGGGAATGTTTCACTATAATCACTGTGTATTTGCACTAAAAATTCTATTTGTAAAACGATCATCTAAAAACTAAACTTGATTTTGGTTTATTGTTTGTATGTTTATCTTTCTAAAATCTCTATGCAAATGCAATCGGATGTGCTTACTGTGCAGATGGATGGTGGGATGCTGGAGAAGGTGACGGGGTGGGATCGTATTTTCTTGGCCTTCCTCTAGACAAGTGTCGTCGCTTGACGAACTCGGCATCATCCACCATCCAAAAAGATCCAAAGTCATCTTCATACCGTTGGAAACACTTGTGCAGGGAGAGATTGGTGCGGATGGCATTCTGTGTACACATACCACCAAAAGACATAGAAACAAGAGGACAAAGAGTAGAGAAATAGAGAGAAAAAGAGACAAAAGGGAAAAGAGAGACAAAGAAGTTTACTATAACATTTAATAATAAAAGAGAGAGAGAGAGAGAGAGAAAAAAAAAGAGAACATTAAATGAGTGTGAAAATACAATCAATGACAATGATATTCCTCATTTTTGACAAGGAGGATATGGACAGATAGAACCCAGACTAGTGCCGTAAATATCATTTTCTTACTTATACCATTTCTTTTAGTCATTTTCGAGTAACGTAGCAATCTGGAATACTTTCTTGCTCTTATAAATACAAAGTTCTTTTACCTTCACATTAAATGGGTTAGTACAAGCGACACAAATTTTGTCACAGACTCTAGTGATGTTTGTCCGACTATTTATACTAATAACGGAATTACTAGTTACCGTGCCTGTTGTGTTGACCAAAGGGATTGTCATTCCAAACTTTGACATTTGGAAGATGTGGTACTTTTTAACTGATCTTTTAAATTTCGGACTCCATGCATAGTCCTAAATGCAAAGCAAAGCAAGCGCTTCCAGTGAAAGTAGTTTCACTGGCACTGCAAATTTAATATTGCTACAAAGTACAAGCGATAATTTAATAGATAGAAAAGCTTACACGACGACAAATGCTGATTGCATTTGTCAATTAACTTTGAGCAGACAGTCACCGATACTTTGTCACCACATTTATTTTAAATGGCGTATTTCACAATTTTGGCATTAGCGAGAGAGAAGAGAGAGAGAAAGAGATTTAAAAAATGTTTTAAACTGTAGTAAAATGTTGCAATGAGAGTATTTGAAAAAATTGTTTAAATATCAAAAAGTTATAGTAGATGCATGTGTTGGAGGATATAAAGAGATATAAAGAGAAAGAGAGAAAAAGAGAGAGTTAAAAAGACACATTATACACATAAGTATGTAGGAAACGTGATAAAAAATCCAAAAAAGTTAGAGAGAAAAGACATATATAAATAGGTCAGTAGAAGTAGTTGTTTAAGTAGTAGAGAAAGTAGAGTAGCAGAGTGACATGACATTTTTCGCGCTAAAAAATGTCAGAGGACCTTTTCAACAATTTTTGTGGCCTCACATACCCTGTACTGCACCGTTGTGGACGGCGCTTGTAAAATTCCACTTCATCCACTGTCCATACTGCACCTTTGACGTTCTCCACTCGCATGAAACATTTGTGCAACGACAGGTTGTGTCGCACTGCATTCTATACAAAATCATAATACACACCGGATGAAGCAATACAAAACGCAAAAATATTTTATGGTCTGTCACCGCCATAGACAAAAAACGCAAAAAAACCGTTGTTATTCTTCTTATAATTGTTGCTTGTTTTCTGTTGTTGAATGAGCACAAAAATTAATCTCATTTCAAATTTCATCTATGATCATCTACAAAAATGTCAGTTGTCGGAGAGTTGACATGTTTTCAGTGTTGACATCACCAACAAAACTAATCGAATCATTCATCTTCAATCAATTTAACTCAAACGAATTTTTTTAAAGCATGAATTATTTTACGCAATAAAGTAATTACGTATATTTAAGTATATGGCTACTGTTTCTAAAACTACTGCCTTAGTTACAAGTTATTTAAGTAGCAGCATGATAAATTAATACTTTCTTTATGCACATTTTCAACGATGGTAAACAAATAAAAACAATAAAATATTCTTATTTAATTAACGTGCTTATTTCCACTGCATTGAACATTACTATGTAACTAATTTAACTATAATTCGGCTGTTTTCTTTTTCTCAAAAATGTGTTTGCCGTTTTATAAAAACATTTTGTAAAAATATAGTATTAATATTTTCTAAAGAACTTTTAAAATACATCGTAGGCGTAGTGAACTAATTTAGCAGAAGCACTATAATATGAGCCTTGCATTCAATTGCTCGTAATAATCATACAAACGCTGCATAGTTTTGCAAACTCAACATTACGCATGTAATATTGTTACTAAATATTTACGTGGAATAATTATTTCTTCAAAACTTTAAACTTAAGTAGATTACTTTGTAATTAACTTAATGGTTTGATTTCAAGTATAATTTTGACTGGCTGATGAAATAACCCATTAAAACCAATTTAGCATTTTACATATCTGCGAAACCCAATCGTCATGTACCTGGAACGTGATAGAATTTTCTCATATAAACTGCTTAAACTGGTAAGTTTGTGCTATTTTTACTAAATTGTTTATTCAAAATACGTAAGTAAAAGGGAGTTTTACACGAAGCTTTACATTCGAACGATTTTGTCTGTTTTCCCAATGTTGAATGTCAAACGAATTCATCAACACGCTACCAGCATTTCTATCATTCCCACCACATCTTCCACATTTTGATTCTACAACGAGCCTATGGAATGTATCACTCTACATATTATCTCCATTCTCTATCCAAAGCAAATCCACACGCTAGATCACGGCGAGTGAAAAGTACATAAAAAGGTAAAAGTTATGCAGGAAAAAGTAAAGCCGTCAAGATATCAACATCTTTTTCCAGTTTTTGCTTTTTCAGTATTCCATGTTCTCACAGAGTGAAGAGCGAAAGAAGTGAAATGAAAGAGAAGGAATAACAAAGGAGATCTCGATAAATATTAAAAACGACTTTTTGGTCGCTTTCACTCTTCTTCTTCTTCTGTTCTTCTTATATCACTTCTCCAGCCTTTATAAACGCATTGTTTGCTAGCTTTACCCATCTTTGCTTGTTTTCTCTTCTGCTTTTGCTGTTGGTTGATAGTAGTGTTGTGATGCGATACGGCCTCTTCTCTTCTGTGTACTATTGTATGTCTAACAATCATAAAAGCTTCTTCTGTTAGTGATGCCGGGAAATCCAGCAAGATGTAGTGAAAACTTGGTTAGATAAATGTAGACCTAAACCTTCACGCTTTATTTCTTTTTTCCCCGTTTTTCCCTAGCACTAACAAAAACTCTCAAAGATGGGCTCAAGCGAAAAAGGGAAAATAGAGCAAAAGTTATTCCTGTACACTTTCTGGTACGCACATATACACACCATCGTCAATTCTTTTACTTTAACTCTCTGAGAAAAAGTACAATAGCTTTGTATAAACTATTTACCATCATCATCATCATCATTTGCTTGCTCTTTTCTCTACACAACATAAAAGCATCTAAAAAAAGTAGTCCGAGTGGTGGTGAAGGGAGCACAGTGATAGTTGTGTTGGTTGGTTGGCTGCTACTTTCTTGGACTACCAAATAAAATGCTTTACTTGTTCGCTCCTTGAATCTCACGCATAGCGGAGCACTCCATTATTCATAGACATTTGCATATATATTGGTTGCATTTTTGAGTAAACAGTGTCAGGTGTTTACACATTCACAGTGTCAATATTGTCTAAGACTCCATTCCCTTAATCTTAAGAAGCAGTCAGAGTAAAAGCAAACAATCCTTTTCTTTTTTCTATGCATCATCATCAACATATATACACTGTACATAGGTAAGAATGCCTACTTACAACAGATATTGCTATTCTGTACATTATGTACTCCACGCCTATTATGTTCAACAGACAAAGCAAAGCCATAATAATATGTATTTCAAATCATAATCACCTTCCTACCTTATCTTCTAGACCTATTTATTAGCAAATCTTTTAGCGGAAAACAAATTTTCTCTTTTGGATACTGATGATGACAGGCTTATCAGGAATGAGTGGCGTAAAGTTAAAGTTATTGTTGTGATTAGATTGTAGCTGGTAGCAGGTTGTTGAATGATTTACAAATGCTTACTTAAAATAAAATAGAGGATATGGTAAACTATGAAGAAATCTAAAACGTTCCAGGTATTGATTGTAGTTACTGCAATTATTTGTTTAGCATTAATTTCAGTCAATTTAGCATTTATGCAAGACGTTTATCAGAGTATTGTGTAAATAACTGAAAATTGACCATAAAAATTAGTGATTATTCATATCACTGATTTTAAAGATGGGCAGGTTTTTAAATCACAGTTTACCATGATATGCCCTAAAGTAGAATAGGTATCTGTAAATGTAGATGCATTATTTTATACGGTAAGTGTGTATTACAAATAAGGTTACCTTCCACGTTGCCGCATTTCTCCGGAAGTAGCAGAAGGTATTTTGGAACCAGTTGTAAATCTCATTTAGGGTGAGTTGCTTGTCTGGGGATTCGATGATTGCCTATAAAAAGAGGATTTAACAACTGTTATTGCATCGTTAGTGAACAAGAATGGGACA
This sequence comes from Entomobrya corticalis, assembly GCA_034694325.1. NCBI lineage: Eukaryota > Metazoa > Arthropoda > Collembola > Entomobryomorpha > Entomobryidae > Entomobrya > Entomobrya corticalis. Next base: position 23,836 of record JAQFYG010000170.1, on the reverse strand, counting down.
TTCAACTTGACTATCTAAAACTTTCTCCGGAGAGACAGCAAAATAAAGTTGAGGGAGAATAGAGTATAGGAAGAGAATCACAAAAATTGTACACTAAATGTTATGTGCTAAAGCTACTGCTATTACTAAATACGACTTGTTACTTATTTTGCTTCGGGTAATTTAGTAATAATGGAGAGAAGTAATTTCACAAAAAAAAGTGGCAGTCAACTAGGTAGGGTTGCATTGTAATAACAGGAAAGTGATAGTTGTAGCAATTATAGTTTAACAGTGAATGAAGGAGAATGACATGACGACATTTTATGTACACATATCCAGTACACTTACCTGTCTGATTAGGGAAGCATAGGTGAATGGTGGTCTTACGTCAGCAGATTTGTAAAATTCCCGATTTCTCTGAATTTCTGCAAATTCAAAGGAAGTCTTTTTAGTTTATTTCCAACCAATAACAATAATAGGTATAGTATTGATACAAATGAAACATATTAATATAGAGTGCGAAGTATGCACATGTGAAGCAAACAAATCTTCACGTCATCAGGAATTAAATTTATTTTTATATACATTATAAGTAGGTATGTTCAATTTTCAGATAGTTCCATAAGCACTGATTTAGAAATAATTTTTGTGCGCTATATAGCTGAAAGTTAACAGTTTTAAGAGTACACAGTGCTGTACTGTATATAGTTGATAGTGCAAAAATTAAAGCGAATTTTCTGTTTTATATGTCGTACTGCATATATTACATCATCATACTTCCTTTTATAAGTTGATGTAAATACACAAGTACAGGAATCTACGCAATTATTAGAATTAGGAATACACTACAAAATATAAGCTGACCAATTACTGCTGTGATACTGCTTTGTATTTCCTTTCCAACGTACTCTACTATATATATATATAAGTAGTTATGTAGCTATATAGGAAAAAAACTCAACAATAATTACATTTGGCTTAGCAAATTTATTTCCCCGATAAGAAGTCCATTGAGGATAAAAGTGGAGAAAATAAAACTTTCCTGCTCATTATTATTGATTCGTCGTATAACCACTTAAAAGACATCAACTTCGTAAACTGCTTATGTTGAACTGCAGAAAGCAAGTACACTGAGAAAACGATTATACGAGACTACACTTTTGTTTTTATTGTTCCGTATCTATTTATTATATACACTACAAAAGTACGTAATGGTTACAACTCTAGTTGGAAGTTGCAGTAAATGTTAGAAAAAAGAAGGATGAGAAAAGCTGTAAACATAAAAATCAAAGGCAGAGGGAGACAGCGAGAAAAAAGTGCAATCCTTGCTTTCTCGTCGTATCCACCACTCCCTTTCTCATCTCACTCTATACAGAAAAAAACAACCCCCAAAACCGGTAGATAAAATCCTCCCGTTGGGGAGAAACGATATATCTTTCCCTGTTTTGTACCTTACAAAATCTTTTTGTGCAACCGATATACATTTTAAAACTTTTATAATCTATTGAACTTCAATTCGGCATGTAATATTTTAAAATGTTTAGTTTATTGTAGCTATCATTTAATAAAATTCTTATTAATGACAAACATATTACTCAGAACGTTGTTTACGACCCTAAAATAGAGTGGCAATATTTTGTTTAATGACGTTCCCGGTGTTAATGTTACAGGAGAAAAAATAATAAACGAACTCAAAATACTTTTAGTACCAAATTAATGTTAAATGCATGTAACAACAATTTAGTTGGAACTGCTTATTGCTTTCTCCGTTTTCAGTTTTTTTTCTTGTGCCGCTGCATAAAGTAGTTAGTGGCAATAGTATAATCGTGGCTGTTAACGGCCCCTCCTATTCGTTTTTTTTCTTACACGGAAACAACATCAACATCACGTACATTTATTTTTTTACTGCTTGATATGATATGCAAAGAATACGATACTAAAGACTAAGCTTGGGAGAAAGAGAGAAAAAAAATCCTCCTGGGTAAAGATGGTAATTGAAGAGACAGAATAGAAGATAATAAGGAATTTTTATGCATCAAACGTCCAGAGTAAATTATTTGCAAATGCTACAGTTGAGCCATTACCTCAAATCCTAGACATTTTTCTACGGATCTTGTCTGAGAAAATGACAGCATTACAAGTCCATTATGGTTAAGAATCCTTGGAAAAAGCTCGTTAAAGAATTCACATTCATGGTTCGCTGATTCCTTCCTTCCTACACATTAGTAGGCACTTACACACTATATTCTACCAACAACTAGTCTTTTTTTCTTTCGATCATTTTTTTCTACCCATGATCGTCTCTCTTAAGACCGTCGTATATGGAATGGGTAGTAAATATTATGCTCTTAGCTCAAGCATCGACATTTTCTTATTGAGCAATATTATCACCACACACGCCCGTTTCATATCATCAGCATGAAAATATAAAGAATACCAAAACAACCCTTTTATTTGCTGATGATGACGATATCGGAAAATGTAGGAAACACCTAAATGGAGGGTGATCATCAAAATGAGTATGAAAAAAGTAGGGAAAGAAAAGAGAAAGATGCGTGGTGGTTGGCGTTATGGCTACGATGATAAAATGAAAAATATTGCATAACTACATCATTTATAAAACATTTTTTCATGGTCGTCCCATGTATCTTTCTTGGCATCAAAGTACTGAGATCAAACATTGTTTTTTCTCTTCTCCTCGCAAGAGTTGCCATTATGTATAACCACTTAAGTGGAACATTTAATAGCCGATGCATTTTGTAGGTTGGTAGGTAGGTGAGAAGTGATAGGAAAAAAAGTAAATCACTATTTTTGGAAGGCTATCAGTATTTTACTCTCTTGATGATGCATAATAGGTAAAGAGGTAAATAATCCATATATTTAAAAGAAGAAGCGTCATGTCCTGAAAGTAGTTTGTGCTACTTCAAGCAAAGTGTATAGGGAGTTGTTAGAAAAAAGGCTCAATGAGGAGAGATGAGATGATGATAATGTTTATTGTTATTATTGATATTATCACTAAAGCTTCCGTTCTAACGATGCAGGTAAACATTTGGCCGTGTTTGCTTGGCAGCAATACCACCTTTACGATATTACAGTCACTTGATGTGCAAGCAGACATGAATCTCGGAATAGTTATTAGGTACTGGAAAATTGGAAATTGTGCAGTTTTTTAGGTTTAATGACAGAGAAAATATAAGTTTAAAGTGCAAATTTGAAATCATTTATAAACTGATTTTTTTGGTTCATGATGGAAGGCCACATTGGCAACGGCAAAAGTCATTGCAGCCAGCAAAGTTTGAAAGATTTGGAATGATAAATATTAGGTAAAAAATTAAGATTCCAAAAATACTAAAATGCAAATTATCAAACAGCCAAATAATTATTGGTCATCATTTTATTTTGCACTTGTAAACTCTTCTTACTATGACGATAGTTAAAAACTTTCTCTTTGTTATTTGAGAAGGCGTGATGTGCCACATATTATACAAAAAATATTGTATTGTACCATTGTACCTAGTTAGCACATGCATTATCGCAATATAAACCCGATAGCCGTTGGTTGCCATTAACTTGAAATTTTGTACCTGATTGGCTGCTTCTGGTATTCTCAGCTTCCATGCATAAAAATTTCTCAGCACGAATTCGCCCATGACGAAGGAAGAATATCTAATACTTATGGTCGTTCCAAATTACAAAACCGCGAAACAATGCTCGTAAAAAGTACGAGTCTCTTATCGTTTTTTATTTTGATGAGCAAGAAAATGAGAAAACTGGCTAAAGAGTATGTGTTGACGATGAAGGTAACTTTCATATAATCATATTACTCCCATCAACTACCAAAAGATTCTACATGATAGTAGCAGTTTCCGACATATTTTCTGCATCTCTCTTTCTATATCGTTTTCTACTAGAGCACTTTCTTTATCATTTTCAAGAAAAGAAACAAACGGGGATGTATTAGCACGTCGATCTACCATTTTGTCAGTATTATTATTATTATCATTATTAACGTCTTGTAGAAGTTGACTGCTTTAGTCAGCAACTATCCACTTCAAAAGTGGAGATGCTAAGAAGATGACAAGAAAACAAGTATATAAGAAAGAAGATGAAATTTTAGGCTGTGTATGTAGACGCGACCAAAACGAAAGGGAGGCAAAAAAGGGAAAAGAACAAGCAGATTTGACTCTCATTCAAGACAATATATATAAGAATAGAAGAGGGAGGTAGGATGAGCAATGAAATGCAATACCTGAATTGCATAATTTGCTCTAATTTCTTTAAAGTTGTGAAAAGCGTTTCCTCCTCCTCGCATCTCAGTATACTCACTTTTACTTCATCTACTATACTTCCCTCTTCTTCAAGTGTCTTCCATTTAGCTTAATGACAGCCTGGATGCCAAGGAGTTTCTAGATCTTGATGAAGTCATTAAACTTTTGAGCGACTTCCACACATCAGTTGTAATTAACAACCAACGCTACGGATAGCATCACAGATGCTGGTCTACCCAAAACACATTGTCTCTAGACTTTCTTTTTCGTTATATTATGCACTTATTTTTGTATACGATCAAATTAATATGTTATGTGTACTATGTTCTTTGTACTCCAAGACAATCTTCACCAAAATAATAATATGCCCATCCAAGTACACATGTATGTCTGCCTTCTCCCTTTGCTATTTATTTCCTCCTACAGCAACATCCAAACCGTTTTGTTTTATCTTTCAACCACCTAAAAAGTTGATAAGATAGAGTTTACCTTTTTCATTTTGTGTATCTTTAGCTTACACACAAGACACTATAATTTTTTTTCACCCTTCTTTATTAAACATATTTGCTTTCTCTTGGCTCTTACGATGAACATACTTTTGGCGTGTGGTTTACACTATGAAAAACCCTCTAATTGTCGCTTTCAACTAAGCTTCTCTTTATTTTTCGTTTGTTTTTTTCTTCCGAATTCCACTTCAATTGTAACTTTTTGTGTCTCTTGACAAAATACATTGGTAGCGGTACACATAAACTTTTTATTCCCACCATCATTCCATCCCACACACGCAACGACACCTTTCCTAACTGCAATCATCATTTTCTTCGCACTATAAAGACATTTATCAGAAGTTAAACCAAACTTTTTTTGTAATTACAAATTACAAACTACACCAATGACTACCTTATAATTAGATATTATGAAGAACAACATTTATTGTGAAAATAGTGGCAGAGGTGTACAACAGGAAAGCTGTTTGTTCATGCCTTTGCTTCTATTTTCACTTTCAATGAAATACTACTACTTGGTTTGAAATCTCTCCTGCTATTTTTTAAATGACTCGCAGTACTTAATAATATTTGCTTTATATGATGGTAATCCAGCAGACATGAAATTTGTTTCTGTAATTGTTGCTTGTGTGTCATCTGTAGACATGTTATTACAAACTTACGAAACTTGGCTAACTCTTGATGTTTGATATTTTATTTAGTTATCAACTAATAGTAATAATAGTTAATAACAATATCTCATGGAATGAGTATTAAGAACTTTCAATTAGTTTCATAAACGATTTTTGACTCAATATTTGGCATACTTTGTTTGTTGGCATGTGTATTTTGTTTTAGTAAAAAATTTATTGTTTAAGTTAGAGAATCATTAATTTTTGTTTAAATATTTAGTTTGCTTATAGTTTTACGCTTTTAACCACTTCACCTGGTTATATTATATCTGGCTTTTATATCTAAAAAACATGTTTTGCTAGTTGAATAAAAACAACGAAAGAAAGGAGCGAAATTGGAAACAATAAAAAGATGATTGTACACAATTTTAATGGTGGCATTCTGGCATTGTGTTGGCCACAACCCTTTTTATCGTTTCACCACCAAGACATGAGTTCTTCCTTCTAAATAACATTATGCGTGCGTGTGTGCTTGTGTGGTGTAAAAACTGGAACTACAGAATGGGGTACAAGAAAAGATATAAGAAGTCCGGAACAAAGCATCTAATAAGTATTCCATCTTTCTTTTAAACTAGACAACAGTTTTTAATACCAACCAATTACAAGACCATAAGAATACCACTCGTCAGTCAGCTCTTCTTTCACTTTCTCTCTTAAATCTAATAACATCTTTTCCACTCTCCATTGTCTTTGACGATGGAAATTAAATAATTTAATCAAGAATCAGGGTAGAATTTGGTTACTTTCCAGCACACTCCAGCAGTATCTAAGTTCTGTTTGTATTCAAAGAAAAGTAAAAAGAAGAGAGAGAGAGTAGTATGGAGAAAGCTATATAAAAATAGAAAGAAGAGTGTGTTTGGGTAAGAGTTTGTGATATTTGACGGCAGTATACTCGCATCGTATTAATAGGAATAATAATAATAATTAAACAATCGTATTAAAGAGTAAAACAAGAGTATCTCCTTGTTTGCGTCGGTTTGCGTAAGGAAATGCTTTTAATTCTTATTTATTTAGAAGGAAAAGGAGGATGAGAAAGTGTATGGGAGAAAGAGAGAAAGGGGGATCATGATAATGATTGATGACTCTACTAAACGAAAGAAAGGTAAGGAAAAGAAACGAGTAGTGTGCATTCTGTTTCTGATGATGTTCTTTGGATTTATGGTGGCAGAGTATACATTCAGTTATAATATAATTGAAGCATATCAAAGTGATGATAATGCATACATTTTACTGCTACTGACGCAATGTTTGTGCATAACAAAGAGAACACGAATAGTGTCTAATTGGTGAAGCTAATTTATTTATTTTAACGACATAAACGAAAGTTGAAAAAGTTCGTAATTGTGATTCCGTGTAATATTTACTTTTTCCCTTTACGTGAATTTAAGAAGTTGTATTTTTTTGCATTGTGCAACTGTGCTTTAATTGTTGTTGTGTATTATAATTGTGCAGGGATAATTAAGAATCCTGCTCACCTTGCTGCACATCTAGTCCTGCTCTCTCCAGCAAGTAGGGAAGGCCTATTAGACAGTCAGCAGCGTTAAAAAGAAACACATAAATTGACATGAAGAACCCGTAATATACATTGCAATTTAAAATGTTTTGGAATAATTTGATTTTGAATGTAAATAATATTGGTCAGGCATGCATAGTGACATATGATTTTAAAATTATCGTACTTTTGGTAGGTAAATTGTTTTGATAACAAGCAAGCATCGTTTCGTTGTAGGAATCTGTTTCAATAAACGTGCGTGTTAATAGATTGATATGAATTTTGAGAAGAAAATGGAGTTTCAAGTCTCACCTCCAGATAGTGGAAGAGATGCTTTATCACTAACACGTCGTCTCACAGGTCCTGTCATGTTTGGTGTAGGGGGCTGCAAAATTCCTGGAGAGCGACCACCGACAGCGGCCGCAGCAGCAGCTGCCGCCGCTGCAGATACCAATCCAGAAGGTGACAGTCCAGGGAGCAACAAATTAGGGTTGATTGGCAGTTTTCCCAAAGGACCGTTTCCACCTGGAGCACCAACGTGACTGTTTGGCGGACCTCCGCACATGGGATTGCCACCGTTTGAGGATACCGGGACCCCATGACAATTTGGGGGATTCTGGGGACCAAAGCAAAACTTTTAATAGGAGAGAGAATATACTGTCAGTTAAATCTGGGAGGGAGACCTGCTTCCTTACGGTTTGGTTATGTCCACTCACATGCTCATTTACCCCAGGGGGAGGATTTTTTGGTGATTCCGGTCTCATCATTCTTCTTTCATTATCACCACCACCGGGACGAGCATCCCCGTCTCCTCTGCCACTCATCGGACTGTGAGCCATGTTTAGCTGCTTGTTCATGTGGAGGTGCTGCATCATTGCCTGCAATCTATCCCTTTCCTTTGCCAACTGAAGCTCTAACTGTGATACTACTTGCATTTGAACTCGAGCTTGGGCTGTGGATCTGTCATCCAGGGTGTGCTCCGTGTTTAAGTGTCTGAAACACAATTTAGTATTTTTGTTTTAAAACATGATAAGTTTAATTCTTTTCTCATTCTTTCTTAAAAATAACCTAAAAATCGAACGTCGGGGTTATGGTCCCCTACTGCTCATGCAAAATATCAAACATCATTAACGTAACTTTGATTACATGGGTTAAATGTACTGTTTCCAGATCAGTCATATATGCACTGTTACTGATGAGGTTACATCATGCAGAAAAGTAAGCAAAAGTATGTATAGCAAATCGAATGAATCTGTGAATAAGAACGGAAATAAAATCAGTGGCTTTATCGCCTAAACACTTTTTTACTCTTTCATTCATTTTGTTCCCCATCTTTCGTTTATTCTGCAGATTCTGATTTTTTACTCGTTGTGAACAATACAATGAAATGAAAAAAGAAAGGGGTTTGCTGTTGTACCCAAGTACACATTTTTTCTCACTTTTTCCTTCTCCTCAACCCCTCGAAATAAATCAGCAGAGTTCCCTTAATGTGCCGTCAATCAGATTTGCACACTGGATATTTATCACTTCTCATGTGGAAATTCCATTAAATTCAAATGGAAAATAATTAGAAAACTTTTTTCTCGACACTTCTTTCGTATTACTTCTTGTTATATTTTCTTTCAATACAGAATGCAAAGTCTAGCATATTTTAGCTACCTACATAGATGCGAATATAATGCTACCAACATGACTGGAGTAGACCAACACCAAACCGCTTCCCTTCGGGAAGACAATCAATGTTCAATCTGTTTCAACCAAATGAATTTGACAGCATTTAAAAAACCTCGTAACGAAAAGAAAAATATGGCCCCTGTTTTCATTCCTTGATACATTAAACAAAAGAGTGAAAAATGTTAAATGAAAATTTACACTGCTTGCTTGAGAAAGAAGGTGAATAGCAATTTTTGAGACATTTCTCTTATTTATAAGCTAGTTCACTCTATAATGGTGGGATTTAAAGAAAAATTCCTTTATAGGTTATTTGTTGAGTTTTATTTCACTCAAGTGAAAAGGAAAGAATGCAGATGGTAAGTTAAAAATACGACTTTAGTCTATTACGTTCTTTTTCTTAAGTAAATAAATGACTTTTCACTTATTCTTGCATCACCAATTTCCCTAATGGCTGCATGTATATTGCATTTGACATACCTGGTGAATCTCTAAAATATATACATTAATATTTTATACGAAATGTGATATAAATTGATATTATTGGAATAATTAGAATGATGTTACCATGTTTATACACTCAATATATGCTAGAAAAGGTAAAATACACTTTTTGTGATCATTACTTGAGGAATGAGGAGAATTCTTCGCATACTGATTCACATCCTGGCCATTTACACACTCCATGTCCGTAGAGTGGATGCTGATGGCTAATTGATTTTTCGATAGGTTCCCCTTTATCACTGTCGCCACACATTCCATTCATACTTTCACGTCGTCCTGACAAGGGAACGCCACCAAAGAGACCTGGACACGTAGGGGGAAATGAACATTGCAATTAATCGATACGGTAGAGAACGCAAACGCGTCTTTTTATATATTCTAATTGAAAGTTGTAAAATATGCATATTGAGAAATGCTCTGTTTTTTTTCATACCATTTGGAACATGTTTCGGACTTGAACCATTTTGGTGATGTACATCTATCAGTCCTGGTGCGTTCATTGGAGGTTCCGGCCCTTCTTTCCAATGTCCTGGGATTCGATCATCATCCCTATCTCCAGGATGTCCTGAAAGTTACGAAAAACATATTTAAAGCCTCATTGCATAGGATTGCTTTTAGTGCTGAAAATCGACTTCGTCCCGCCACAAGTCGTCACAGCAAGAAATGCAAACTTTCTTGAAAAATATGCAATTTTACTGTCATATTTTTCAAAAGCAATTATTGCGTGTTGTGTGCAGTTTCAAACATGGGATGATGATGTGTAAAAGGAGGCCGCTGATAGCTGAGCTTTATGGTTTTTAACTTTTAGAAATGTAATTACAGTTCTCTGTGGGAAGCTCTCAACAACGACATACCTTTGATAAATCAAGTACATATTTACTACTTCTTCTTTTCCCTAATCCAAAGAAAAACCCTGTTTCATTCGGTTGCGGCTACAGTGAATGATTTCTTGTGGCCTCAATATTTTCCTAAAAACCATGTTTCTATGCTTATTTCGACTAAAGTAAAGTGAGTATTTATGTTGCTTTCCCTTTTATCAGACATTTTTTCATCTAAAAATCGTTTTAAGGAAGTATTTATGCAGCTTATATTTTTTGACAACTTCTAACAATTTCCATATGGTTGCGCTTCCAGATAAGAAATTTTCAAATCAGTAATGGACAACCTTTGAATTTTCGGATAGCAACACTAAATCAGTTTCGAAAAAAAACTTACCACGCTCAGCACCTCCTCCGCGTTCACCACTACGTTCGCCTTCCCCCCTTCCTGGCATCACCATACCGGGAAGATTCAGTCCTTGTTGTATTAAATACTGACGTTGTGTTAATTGCAACTGCTGCATGAGCTGATGCTGCTGAGCTGCTAACTGTTGCAAAGCACCTGAGGATTTTTTCTTATCACCGTTTTGGATTAAGTGGGATTGTTGTATAAGATTCAGCTGTAGGTAAATAAATCAGAAAGGGAAAATGAAACTTGGTTCAGGATCATTAAAGGCAATTAGCCAAAAATAGGATGATGAGGCGGATACGATACGACCTACAATAAAACTCCCAATTTCATTCAACCTAATCCTACCATTTTGGCTTGACGCATACATAAAATGAAGTTGAAGATAGTTTTGTTATAAATACTGTTCAATGGGAATTGGGATATTTAAAAACTTACCTGTAGCTGCTCCTGTAAACTCTGTAGCGCCTGTTCTAATTGTTTGCGTCCTATTTCAACAAGCTGATGTTGTTGCTAGAGAAAAGAGAAAGAAAAAGAGAAAGCAGCGAATTTAGTATTGAATCATATTACCCCTGAGTGGTTTTTCAGTGAGTATGTGTGTTTTATTCATTCATACTTTTTGTTTTGCTCTTGATCTTACTTGATGCTGGAAAAGGAGGGTTTGTTGCTGCATTAGGGATTGGAGTTGTGTGGGGGTGAGGAGTTGTTGTTGGATCAGCTGTTGCACCTGGTGAATGTTGGGACCCATCATCATTGAATTCCCGGAACCAGGGCCACAGTTGACGTTCGGATGGGGCAGGCACTGCTGATTGGACCCGGTGGGCAGCATTGGTGGGGATGGAGTACCCGCTTGACCGTTTCTCAGATTGTTATTGTTCGTACTGGTATTATTGTTATTATTATTAGTATTGTTGTTGTTATTATTGTTATTGTTTAGAGCTTCCTTGCTATTGGCTAGATCTCGCATTTTGGCAACCTCATAGAGAGAGGCGTTCTGCAACTCCTTTTGTCGCTGCTTCAGTGCTTTCACAGAAGGAGGTGTCTATATTTTCAACAAATAAAAACAAATAAATTAATGCATACATATACACACTGCGAATATACTAGTAATACATAGAATAATTATGGCCAATAATTCGTCCATACTATGACTGTGCTTTCTTTTCAATACTTAATCTTCCCAAACTCAAACAGTTTATATTTTGCTACACAGTACTCCCGTTAGAAAAAATCTTTAGTCTACACATACATAAATACGAGTGCCACCTACATAAGAAGGAAACTATTAATATAGCAAGAACTCCAATGTCAGCATTTTCCCATGCAGCAGTGATTGTGAACGTCCTTCTCCAATTGCAAATCAGCTCTCTTCTAGTAAATCTTACGGTAAAAGTCTGACCCAGTCAGTATAAATAGTAGTGAGCAGAGAGAAAGTACAAAAAATTGCCGTCTTATCAGTAAACAAAGCTCACTTTTTCTTCATGAGCCAAGAGTCAACCTTCGCCATACATTACACACTTTTTTCTCGTCCTCCTATACAACGACGGCAAGTCAGTACAGAAAGGGTGATTGGTAAACTCAATTGTGATCTGACATCTCCTATTTCTTTTACTCCAGAAAACTTTTTTCCCTTTCTTTTTTTCGGACTCTCTTTCGTTCTCAGTTGATACAATAAATTTGTAATCAGGACAATCTTGAGTTCCCATTCTGCCACTTGCAATACAATAGAGACGAAAGACATAAATACGATAAAGACACCATAATGGATATGGATACATTTTATACATGAAAATTATACCCCTAAAACCTCGGATTCTTTAGCTATACACTACCCTGTACACAGTTTTTCTCGTAAAATTGCCATATATAAATGACAAAATGCTATTGCATTGCACAACTACTTCTTTTTTACTCTACTACAACACATTTCTCTTCTTGGCACAACACATTCATTCCGCTACAGATTACGGTTAAACATTGATCAGTCGTTTACGTGTGTACTTTTTCTTCGGCTACCGCCACTGTTGACTAGTCGTAACAAACGTTATAAGTTTTCTGACAAAAATAAAAAAAACCAACCAAAGTAACAATCTGCTTTAATGCGAAGTCTCTTGTATTGTACGTGGAGATAGCAGCCAGTGGTCAAGCTTTGGATTATTGCTTCGAAAAAATCTTTAACAGCAGCAAAAGAAATAATATATATGGGGGATGGATGGACAAACAAAACTATTTTCCCCATTGTTGTTGGCAGCTCATGAGACCATCTATTCCGGAGACTTTTTTACTTCATATAAATAAAGTACACAGAGACAATCAGAGACACACGATGCAAGATATAGAAAGATTGCTCTTTTCATTTCATCCACTTTCTCTCCCTTTCTTTATGTCATTTTTATACTATTTATTATGCAATTGTTCTGTTTATATACATATAACATATTATTCGTACTTAGATATCGATTCGCATTTTCAGACTGATTTTATTACTTTGTGTATTTATTAAATCAAAAGTATACATAAATATGCTTATTTAGGTTTTATAGTAATGCAAATTGCACAATTTCTTTGTTGTTTTGTCGAAAATAAAAATTAAAAACGGGTTAAAAGAAATGTTGCTCAAATTTGCATAATAAACTCATGTTCTCTTTAGTAAACAAGGTGATGAAAGTTAGCTAGTTACACAGAAAAGAGACAATTTAGTCGGATAGTGAAAGTTAAAAAGAGAGTCAAAAATCCTCCATAAAAAAGCAAAAAGAAAAAAAATATATACCAGAGAGCAGGCACAGTCTTTAAAAAACAAACATCCATCGAAAAACTGGGAAAGTAAAGTAGTTAATGTGAGTGACGTCGCGTGACGTCCAAGTGTGTTGCTCCTAATGAAAAAGTCAATCAAGGCAGAAAAGACTTGTTTTGTTACATGCATTAAACACGCAAATTGCTCCATATCACCGAGAAGTAATAAAAAACACTCCATTGAGAGGTGGTTGAAATTCATCAGTCATCACTGTGTAGAATGGATAATGAAAAATGTGCGGGAGTAGAAAAATCCCCACGCTAAGTAAATTACACGTGTTTCTATTAAAATTTTTAAAGAAGACTTCTTTATGTCAAGCTTCTGTGTGTACGTACCAACAAAAAAAAACTTTCAACCTTGTTGTTTGTGTTCTCTCACTCATTAAAAATCTATATTCATTATATTGTCTAGGATGAGGATACCTCCGATATAAGCTGTGGTATAAGCTTCTGCATATGAACTGCAAGCTATTTGTATGTAGTTGTGTTTTATGCAACGGCACAGTGTGTGGCCTTTATTCTCTTCATGTGGCTTGTTTAAGTGTTTTGACAACGATTGCTCACTGAATTATTCATCATCAATTAAGGCATTGCTAAATAATAGAGAGCGTTTTTTGTATGTTTCAAGCAAAGTGTGGAGTTTGTGTTTGTCATGTGGATGTACACACGACAACACATACAAACTATACAACATTATTATTATGCCATAGTAGTAAGATGGATTTATATTGTAAACCTAGGTAACGTGGACCTTTTTTGTTTTTTTTTTTTTTGTTTTTGTAACTTTTTTTTCTCTCGCTCTTTCCCTCCTGACTTGTGTCTAAAATTTGACTCGTATTTCGATTAACATCATGGTTGTTGTAGACAATAGTGATGGAACGATGATGATGACCAAAAGTGAGTGACAAATCCGAACAAGGAGCATTGGTGGTTATACAATACAAGAGTGTTTTAACAAATTTGGGGCAGACACGCGGTTTTATGTAATATATACCCTAATTGTTATAGTTATAGCTATAAAATGGACATAAATACATTTTAGTTTAGTCAACGATGCTTTGTCTTTTTCTTAAAGTGAATGGTGTGTTATTATGCCACCCCATTATAATAGCTTCCATCTTGCTAAAGGCACATTATTTTGTTGTACACACAACAATATAAAAACAATAATGGCAGATGGATAGAGAGAGAAGTTGTTGTGCACGCAACCCAACGGTCTGGCCTGTCCAGTAAACAAGAACATGCATGTAATAGTGATGATAATAACTATGTCGTCGCTTGTTTATTCCTGGCAGCTTTCTATCTTCCTTTCTCCTTCAAAGACAACAACAACATGCAAAATAGTCAGTTGAGGAGAAAATGACAACTAATAACAGAGTGTACATTCAAAAACTGAAGAGAAAACAAACGGTGTCTGTATTAATGCGTATGTTCACCTTGCCAAAACACATTTCATGTTCGCTTGCTAATATCAATTTGTCGCTACCAATGTTTTTCCTCCGTTCACACACCAACATAATGATCCCAATAAACATTTTACATTATTTTCGTTATCCTCGTTTTTCCAAATTGACTGATTGAAGACAGAGGCACTGGCAGTGGACAAGATAGAAAAGTTGTTGTGATGGCACCATAGTTTGAAAAAATTTATACATTATTGCCTGTTTTCTAACCCTTGTATTTTCCGGGTATACACATGCTTAATATTTGATTTTGAAATAGACAACATACAAACACAAACATTTTATAAAGTCTATGCAAATTACATAGAGTCCCCTATAATTTTGACGGTTTTTTGCTAGTTCTCAAATGTTGTTACTGTAAAAACAATGAACAGAAGAAGACAAGCACTATTTATGACAATGATGTTGACAATAAATAATTCTACCAGCTCAGATACGGTGTATAGGTGCAGTATATGTACACTAAATTGATGTAGTTGTGCTAGTCAACATCATCCGCTTATTATAAGACGCATCAGAATTATAACAGACTACTGCTTATTATAAACAGGTCGTTTGCTTTTTCGAGGACGTTTGCAAATCGTGGGAGCATGAGAAATATGAGAATTGAGGCAAAAAATCTGAAAGCAAAGCGTCGGGTTCTATTTGCTGCTTTCTCCTATCTCAAAACTCATGAATTTTGCGTACATTACGTATATACATAAACAAACCGTAATCAGCAGTCCCAAATTGATTACTTGCTAAATATACACTCACAAAACGTGTAAGTACATACAAATGTATGTGTTTTGCGTTTGGTATATAATAAAGAATACAGGACATCATTCATGAATAGTTGATGAGATGGATCGTAGTGGTTAGTGGTGGCGGTGATGGTCGCCCCATTCTTATCCATGTAACACATTCATACACATTCCACACGTTCGTATATCTATTATTAAATTATTGTCGTCAGAGATTATTTGCCAACTTTGTTTCTTCGGTGACCCGTTGTACCATCATTCTCAAAAAACAAAGGTAGTGAGTGCACAGTGCACTACAATGCAATTCTGTACTTTGTACTATATTATTATTGTGATTGTTCGCCAATGTTGTTGTCCTTTGCTCTTGTTTGTATTTCCATTCAGTTCATATTTGATTTTTCAACATGAATTTTTATTGTACATTAATTTTTTTTTTGTTTTATCTGTAGTTGGTAAGCAGTCACAAACCATTTTCCTATTGTTATATTCTTGGCATTTACTGGAGAAAATTAAGCTCATTTATTCTTCAACTGTACTTTCAGCTCCGATTGCAATTTTGATGATTATTTTCTCTCAGTTTGTCAATAATGTCGGAAATAAATCCTCTTTTGTCAATCAAATCAAAACAACAACAATTTTATTATGTGGGTGCATGTTTATTTTGTGTATGTTACTTCCTTTCACCTGCTTTCATGATTGATATGCATTATTTAAGGTTATTTTGTGCATTAGCCATCTGCTAACTATAGTTCTACGGTAAAAATAACTTTCTATTAGACCTACACTAAACCCGAATAAAGCGATGTCACTAACATAAAAATTGCAAACCCAGAAATAGGTCTCTTTATTCACAGGTTAAAACAAATATATATGAAGTTAACAAAATATTTTGGTTGTATTGTGGTAGAAGCAATAGCGACGGTACTACGTATGCAGTTGTAAGCATGAAAGCTTATCCATACAAAACGCAGCTGCTAGCTGGAAAGAAACGGTGCTGGGGCGATTTGAAACGAGAACAGAATTCGTCTAGCATCTACTCTGGAGGACTATGACTATCGGTGTCGATATGCGAATGAAATGGATTTCAGCAAGTTGCATTTTCAATATGCAAAGAAAAAATTAGTAACATTTTAATTGGGTCTCTTTTGAGCAGTTTTTTGCTGTTGGTTTTTGTTGGAAGTTGCGTCGACTAAATTAATTTATAAACATGCGTTTACAGTCAGCTTTGTCATCAAATGTCAGAATCTTTCACTTTTCCTCTGAAAACCGGACGGACAGCTGACGTAATTTAGTATTAAATGCTTAGTAAATATGATGATGAATTTTTTAAAAAGTTACAAAGAGGCATGTGCCGTTAAAGAAGTACCTATTTAATATAACACATGCATATAGTATGCTTTTTGTTTTCATGGTTAATTTCATATAGATAATTCTTTTTGTTTTTATATAAAAAAACACGAGAAAACAGGAACCAAATAAAGCAGCGAAAAAAAGAATAAAAAACGAGCTCCTAACTAAAATCGACTACGACGACGGTGGTAATACAAGCTATAAATATTCTGGCTCTGCTACTTTGTTTTTTGGTACACACTCACTCTCAAAAATTTATAATAATAATAATACGATATTATTATACCTTATTTAAGAATATATGTGTATGTGTGTACAGCATGGTTGATGTTTTGTCTGTGTGTGTCGTGTGTCCCATGGCAAGTAAAAGCCATTTGGTATTCACCGGGGCACCCGAAGACCAACTTAAAAACTCGCTTCTCCGTTTCATCCCTTTCACAAGAAAAGATCCCTTATCACATATTTCATATGCAAGACGATGTTTTGCTTGCCGGCAGCAATATTATTTCCATATTTTTCACATAATGCTCCGCTGTGTATGGCTTTTATTTCATGTGACATCATAGTAATGCATTTTAACGTCTTATCATTCATTGCAGCATCTCCGCACACACATACATATACATACACACAACTAACTTTTTGGGCACTTTTCGTGGTGTGGTGTAATATTAACAGCGAAAAAAAGAAGAAACCCCAAGTAAATATTTGCTCACGATGGCCCATTTCGCCCTCTCTTCTTTTTTTGGCCACAAGTTAAAAAAATGCCATGAGGAGACATTGTTATAAAAACGCGACCTGCATTCAGTACACCAATAAAAATCTACCTCATCATCCGCGGCACCCACTAAACAATCATATCTCTCTCCCACTCGTCCTTTTCTTACGATTTTTGTCTTTTCCTTCCTCTCTTGTTTTTTTTCTATATTTTGTCTTTCCACTTTTCTCTTCCTTTCACTCTTTTCCTCAGTATTACGACTTTTCTTTTTTTTGTTCAGAATACTTTTTTTAAACAGCAGAAGTAGCAGGAAAAATCAAGTTTTGCTCTGTCATGCTCACCTATTCTCATCATAACTTTTGTCATAACAATGTATAACATAATATATAGATATATACAACTCTGTGACAAATATACAGACACATACGTACATAATACATATCAGTAATTGTAGCCAACCGCGTGCCAACTTTCACCCGGCCTTTTGACTTTCAGAGCGAGAAACACCGCAGAGTATAATAATAACAATAATACTATTATGGCATCTTAGAAAAGAAAAAAAAGTTTACCCGATGTTATTTTTCTTTTTCCTTCTTTTTAACCTTTCCCTTCTTACTCACTTTTCCTGTTTTATGTACATCATTATTATGATTATGTTTTCCTACTTCCTCTTCTCTTCTTTGACAGTTTGTGTGGGATTTTGAAAAGAGGTGCCTGCTGGTGCGTATTTATATGAGTGTGTGGTTTTGTGAGTGTTTTTTCTCTCGCCCACAGTAATACCTGTGATTATAATGCTGTTCACTCTGCATTTTTTGTGAATTATGGCCTTTCTCTTCTCACGTAAAAGAAACTGAGATGTTGAGAAAACAGAGCCATATAAACAACTTGCTTATGCATGTAAATCTATCTATTGTTCGTACGCAGGTATCACAATAATAGCTACGGGAGAGCTTTTTATGTTGTTATTGTTATCCCTTCAATCTCTTTATTGTATAAAAGAAGGAAACAGTCAGAACTTTGTCACTCAACTTTATGTGAAAATATGGCTATTAAATGCAAGGTATGTAAGTATTTCTTCGAAAGTATCTTTACCAAGTGGGTTTCAAGGCAATATAGGTGTATACTTTACGGAAATTCATCATAATATATATGTATTAAATTACAGCGGAAGCCTATTTTTCATGAAGAAAGTTTGACATGGTACTGGAGACGTGATGCTGGGATAGCCGTAAAGGCATTCGTGTTTATCTCAAAGTATTTGTTTAAATATTTATAAAAAAGAAGATTACTATAATTTTGTGTACAAAAATCTGGAATTAGTTTCAAACAACTCTCTTCAGAAACTGGATAATAGCATAATGACTAGGAATTTATGATGAGATTTTGACAGGAAAACACCTTGACTTGCACTATCTGAAAATAACATTGCAGTCGTTGTTATGTTTCTTGTAAGTATGTGGCCAACAGCCCACTTGGGACTAGTTTCAGTTGATATCCCGTCATTACATCAAAATACTCCACAGGGAAAGCAGAAAAGTAAGAGTCAGAGGGCTTGAGTAGATCAAAAGTCAGTGAGAAAGATGTGGTCAAATACAATAAGTACACATCAACATGATAGCTGGTAGTGCACACATTTGTAAAAAGAAAGCTGAGAAAGTCATGATGGCCATTTCTGAAAGATAACAATCTAATAACTGAATTAACAGAATAAATATAGAAACAACAAACTGCTAAAGTGAAAAATATATCATACAGGGCTGTTTCTCCTGTCCAAAAAATAAAAAATGGATATTACATTTTGTAGAAAATTTTATACAAGATGTTTTTAAAGCTATTTCGCTAAAAGTACAAGATATAAAAAACGAAATACTATCTGCTTTTATTGACTATTCAATCACATATGTTCTTATCCTGATGGTGGTGTTGTAGGTGGATAGTTGGAAGGTATTTATGAATTTGCAGACTACACTATTCTTTTTTTTTCACAGGCGAGACAGGGAGGGTGCTAAAGTTATAATATGCTTCTTCCAATTTCGTTAATGCCAATGACTCTTGAATTTCACACATGAACGTGAAAGTCCATTTTTACGATGGCACATTGAATACTTGAATAGTTGGAAGGAGTCTTTTGGACAGACAAGTATACTACTATTACTACGTTACTTATATTGAGTATTATCCATCGCTCCCTTTTTCTAAATGGCAGGCACTAACGTGGTTCTGATTTACGACTTGGACGATCTCACTTTCTCTTGCTTTCATCCATATCCATTTCACATGACTCTTTCATACAACTTTACAAGTCGATGCACCTTTAACGTAAGTTGAACGGTAAGATCCTGAGACTGTTAGATCGGCTGCACCAACTGAGGGATAGCGAAAATAAGGATGACCATACAAAAATGTACCTTGTTGCAAACTGGATTTTATGAGGTAAATTGTAAATATATGGCAGTAAATAACACTGCGAGAGTTGTGTACGACACTGTGTGGTACAAGAATTTTACATTACACATTACACTACTTCTATTAATGGATATGGTATCAAAATATAATGATAAAAAGGAAAGGAATATAATGCATTTTTCATACATTTTTTGCCGTTTTGTAAAACACAACGACGAATTTGATAAGATGTTAGATGTATCTCAACATCTCATCGTCATCATCATCATTGAAGAAATATTTGGACCCTGCAATTTTGTTATTCTGATTGAAAATATACTGCAACTTGGGAAGGAGTTCCACAAAAGTTAAAATTTACAGACCAATTCAAAGTCCAGTGGAGTGAAAAAACCCAAGGATTTATATTAGACCCGTCTTTTAAGTAATATAAAAAATACAAAACATTTAATGTAACTGAATGGATGACAAATGTCTTAATTGAATTTATAATTTACCTGCACCTTACATGACATAATGTTATGCTGATACCACATCATTACATATTTTAACTACTGAGTTTAGGTGCTTTATTATTTTTTGCAAGACGTTAGTAATTTACAAATCTTTGGACCTCGCTTAGCTACTTCACAGACATATGAGATAGTTGCAAGCAGGGGTAACTTGAAGGGATGAGAATCATTTTTGTTTTTACTCTTTTTGTCGATTACATTTCTAGAAAAGAGAAAATATTTTTCAAACAAATATTGCACCAAAATGTTTCACTGAAAGAGAATTGTGGATGGACCCAATATTCGATCGTTTTTCTTTCAAATGTTCACATCATTTTGGCACTATTGCACGTATACATGGCCACATAACTTACTACTTGGAACGAAAGTGAGGCGAGCCTCAAAACTTTTTTTTACCTCATCACATTCCGTTACTCGTTTTTATGGTTGCATCAATAACTTGCTTCCTTGTCTTCCATTTTTTCTTTTATGTCTCTCTACTTTATCATAGCAAAGTGTAACACTTTCCTCTTGAGCCACTACCAATGTCCTTTCTAGTCATCTTTCAATATCTTGAACTTGCTTTACTTTTTATATCTATATATCCATCTCTGTTCCGCTTTCCCTCTATAATATACACGCCATTATTGTTATTATTATTATTGTATGTGTTTCTAAAGAAAAACAGAGACAATTGTACTTTTTATTATACGCAGTAGTTTTTTTTTGCTCCCAGCAGAAAAAATATCTCCTTTCAGTAGCATTCTCGTGCAATAATTCACATAGTTTCCTGATATCATTATTACTACCAATAAAGCTAGCAGTACTTTGGAATCCTCCCCAACAAAGGGAATGCATCTTGTATGTTTAGGTTATAAAATTATGTATTTTCCTTCAAGATGCTTCTTCAACATGTTTTTTTCTCTCTCTCCTTTTCACTTTGACCATTTTCAACAGTTACTTTGTCACCATTATTGCCACTCTCTGTGCAGTTTACAACAATATATTACTGTTACGGATGAGTTTATACGTTTATCTCCCTATGTGCTTACATATTTTTCATACATGTTGTACAACAGTTACTCAATAAAAATGCGGATGCGTATACTTACATTGACATAATATAAAATATATGACAGGTTCAGTTACAGAAACAGACAAAGCGGAACATCGAGCTACTTGGTGGGAGCAAAATGTACCACAAAATGTTGCAATTTTCTTTCAATTTCATGTACATTTTTGTAGCTTTAGATGGAATACATATAAAACGTAGTACCTTGAAGGGGTGGGTTTTGAAACTCTGAATGTACAAGTCACCTGCATGTGCAGATTATTTGTCACACGGAGGCGAAAGTACCCAAGCAACCGATTTCGTTTTCAATGTACACTCCCTTAACCAAACTAAACTGCCTTGTGTACAAAAAAACTCCGAAATATATGTATATTCCGTCTACTATTATTATTATACTCGGTTTATTTTCCATAATGTTGGTAGTAATAATAGACCATCAATAAAACAACAGTTTAGCCTTAGACTTCTTTGTTTCCTATTAGGCCATCCATTCAAGTAAGCACGGCTAGATAGATGGCGATAGGCAAGGAAAAGAGAAAACTTGGCACTCTTTCTATTTTCTTGTTTTTCACCCTGAGAAAATAAAAATATATACTACTACTAAAAGTAAAAGAAGAAAATTGCCTCTGTATATTATGTGCTGTTATTGCATACAGAATGCTTCCAAATAATAATAAATATATTTGATAATAATAACTTGGGGACGACGACAGAGAAGGCAAAAAAGGAAGATTTTTTTTTTCAATTTTCTTTCCTTGTTTTTCTCTCATGTACTTGCCTACTACTAGTTGTTGGACAGTTGTTGTAGCACTAAAAAGTTTCGATACTCGAACTTGATGTTTCAATATTTTCAAAACATGCTATGCAACTTCTTTTTTACAATAATCTGTTAAAGTGCCAACACCAATTTTTTTCGGGGCTAGTTTTACAATATCGTATTGAATGGAGTACGTTTACTGCTTCTAGCAGCGTGATAGAATCGATGGACCGTATCCTTTTTTCCAGGATCACCAGCCACGGCAGCCACTATAGTTTTTTATATTATAAATATTTCTACGTATATTTTTTTTCTTCTTCCTTGTTTAACAGTAAATAAGTACAACAAGAAGAAGCTGAGGCATTGGACAAAACGGGTTTTTTCACTTTCAATGCTCTTGGCCTGGATGTACACAAGTTTTTAGGGAGAGGTATTGAACACAAAAGAGCATATGAAGTAAAGTAATCTAATGCTATATTCCATTGGGAAAGTTATGGTCGCAGAAGCAAAAGCCAGAACGAGTGAAATCACTCATCCCCTTTTCCACTTGCTTAGTCTACGTTACCAGATCCGTTACTATTTTTCTGAGAAAAGCGAGGCCAACAGTAGATGCTGTTCAATTTCATCAAGGAAAAAATACATTTTTTATTGGAGTTATACCAAAATCATATATGCAAACTTATCAAACTTACATGTGAGTCTGTATTTATGTATCAACTTTCTCTGAGACGTATCAAGCGGTTGTGAAGAGAAATGAAGGATGTTGCATACAATTTTTGTTTTATATTAAATCATTCCTATTTTTGAATTGATTCTTTACTATTGACTATTCAAAAGTAAATATATCAAATATCCTCTCAAGATTGAGCTAATAGACAAAGTGATATAAAAGGAGTTACTTTTCTGCAATTTATAAGTTATCTGACCGAGACTTGCCGTGAATATCAGTTTTGTTTGTTTCATCATAACTCACATCTTAGTACAGAATGAACAAATAAATCGACCAAATTCTTGAAGGAAAATGAATAATCCTTCGCACAAAGTCTCCAGAGATACAATTATTTTTCATGCTTCAATTGTCTTGTAGCATTATCACCATCAGGTTCACTGGAGTAAGTATGAGCTTCATTGTTTGTTCTTAAGTAGCCTGATAACTCTCTAATCAACAAGAGATGATTATGTGCTCATAATGAGCAAAATTTCTTCTTATTCTTCCTCATATTTTACTTATTAAATACAAAAGGAAGAAAATCATTATCAACATCATCATCACTATTTGAGTGTTTCTTTGCCAGTAATTATTGATGGCTGGATATTTCGAAAGGTTGAATAAAATCCTTACGGAGCAGTAAATGCAGCCAAATCAATTAGGCAGAAGGAACAAGATAATGTGTATTAGAGAACGGTCCGGCAAAGAACTGAACATGTTTATTGAGTAATATCCAGAAAAACGTTAGTATTAGGCAATAGCAATGGTCATATTCTGTGGTTTAAAAGGAGCCACATTTAAACTCACAATAAAAATACATGCTTGAACCTATATTTGAGCATATAATATTCGCTTGTACAGGAAATTATTAGCAGTGCTCAAAGGAAGGTTGCATCTCTTATTCAAATTGGCACTTCTTAAATTGCGTCCATTGTACTACAGCCGTAATAATAATAATGATAATATCGGAATTGCATTTCAAGACTACATAGCCAATTCTTTGAATCCTTATCGAATGC
>JAQFYG010000169.1:0-43447 GCA_034694325.1 Entomobrya corticalis | reverse complement strand
TAAGCAATCTGTGCACCAAATTTGAGGAGAATCGAGCGACGTATAATGAAGTTAGAGCGCGGACGGACAGACAGACGGACAGACAGACTGACAAACACGACAAAAGCATAACTACGCTTCACTACGTTTCAGCTACGTAATAAACTTTTAGAGCCTTAAAATTACACAAACTAAATTCAATTGAAAACAAAACAACTTTACACATGTTTATCAAAAGTCACACTGCTTAAAAGGCACTACATCTATGCAATACATGCAAAAACCAAGCACAATTGAGAACTTCTTGTATCAGAAGGGATTGGCTTTTATCTTTATTTCTTATCTACCTGATTTGCATAAATTATACATGGGAGCTTTTTTTCAGCTCAAATCCACCATTTTTCGGATCTGTTATGCAGTTCTAGACCCAATATTTGGGAAGTACATTATCAAATTAGTAGCATTACACTTGCACGCATTTAATGATTATAATTGTTTGTCGAAATGACAAGATTTACTGGAGTTGCATGTTAGATGTCTTTGTCGAAAAAGCGTTTATTAAAATTTATCAGTTATATGATCGACTGAATAAGTTGTTCCGAGTTTGTCGTGCCATGCATAACTTTTTCATTCAAAAATATTACAGCTGAGAAGAGAAAGTAACACCGTAGAACATGATGAATTTTATATATTACTTCATTCCACCTGGAAGAGGAAGTGGTTTTTACTGCGTAAAACTGAAAATACAGCAGTATGAAGTATGTTATTAATTTTATTTAAACAAAGTTAATACATAATATACTGAAACTTGAAACTCAAGGGAAAATGGATGCATGTCAGTACAGATAAAGATAGCGACGCAGACTGCATGCAATCATTTCAGAACCAAAGCCAAAGCTACAAACTATAGGATAGGATAGGAAGGAAATATGGGGGAAATAGAGCGCAGAGAGAAAGTGAGGCTCAGTGATCAAAACTTTTATCATGATGGTACAAATAATTTATGGTTTTCAAGTAGGGATGTAGTCGTAGCTGTGTAAGGTGTATGGTGTATTATACATAGAAGTGGTGTTTGTCAGATTCAAGATGACAAATGTGTCTATATGGACTTGGGTTTAGTAAATGCATTTGACAGGAAATTGGACCCTTCCCATCACTTCACATCTGAAAATTGAATTGATCACTATCTCTATACTAACTACTAATGGTATTTGTTTCTAGACACGGATATTTTGACCGATTTCATTTATACGTGACTTGCCATTTTCTGAAACCTTCATTTATTTGCCTTTATCACAGCAAAATGAATGTGATTCAACTGAGAATGTAATATAACTTGCTCATATACTTTCATAAACAATTGTACAGTTGAAAGTACCGGAGACAGATGTTACCATATCAATACATACACCCACTTTCATTAACGGAAAAGCAGATGAATGACACATCATGGTTACGCCATACGTTTTCAATCATAATAATAATTACAGAGTCTTGCATTGTTGCTATTTAACAAAAGCTTTCTAAGATTTCTAAGATTGTCGTCATGCTGATTTCTAAGATTTTCCGAGTCAGTTCAGAAAAGAAAGTATAGGAAACCGGTAATGTATTCTTTTATTAGAAATTTGCTGAATTGAAATTGAAACGCCAAAATAGTATGCCAAGCTTTGTAATGTACACGTCAAAGTAAAAAATGTACATAAATAGAATAAATGTGAAAATTTGGGTAATAACAGAGATAGAAAAACTAACCCGACTATGAATAAAAAAACAGGCACCTCCATTATTTAATCTCACAGAAATACTAATACTTGAGCAACTAACTCAATAATACTTATCGACCAATACTGGCTACTTATATACCCGTAGAGTGTTTCATAGTTTAATACCGATACCCAAATTCAGCAATAGATAAACTCCACATGACGACATGAGATTACATATAATATGTACTCGGACTCGGAGTAATCAGTTGATAATTTCAATGATAAGTAAATTATGATGTGAACGTTGTGCGAGTTTTTAGCTTTATCGATACCGACTACTATTTATTTTCCCTGAATTTGTGAAAACTCCTTCCTGAGTTTTGGGATCATTATTCCTGTAATGGGTTTATTCACGATTTCTGGAAAAGTGAGTCGTTTACAGGGAAAAGGGAGTTTTTTGCACAAAATATATTTTGATGTTGAAATATCAATGCATATACTTACACAAGAGCGCATAAACATACCGTTTTATTCGTTTAATTTACATCGGATATACGTTAAGTAAGCACTATAAAAATGTCAGCAGAAAATGACTCCGAAGGTGAAATGAGCATGTCATTTTAACTTCCAAAAACGATTGAAGTGGGCCGAAATGAACATATCTGAAGAGAAACTGCAACGGTATTGAAGAGTCCGGTCATAGTTCACTCAAAAATGGCAAATACTTGGAATACTATTGCAGATATGGACCAAATAAATGCCTGAAAAAACCGAGAAGAAATTTTTGACGAATGAAAGTGGAAGTTTGGAAAAATCGTGCTATTATCGGTAGTCATTGCACTTTTCTGACGACAAACAGAGTGAACCATGCTGATCCTTGTACATTTAGATTTGACTGATGGGCAAAAATTGCTGATATAGCATTAGTAGTAGTGAAAACTGCAAAATTAATTTCAGTACTCTCCATTCTTTTTAGTGAACTTTGACTGAACCCTTCAGTCAAGTTCAAGTTTTGCATAGAATATTTAACTTCGACTCATTTTAATCCTATTTTTACCTTTAGAGTGACTCTCACTGTATCTGTGCTCAAATGAAATGAACAATTAAGACTAACAATTAAGTCTGCGCTAGCTCATGAGTATATGTAAGCATAGATATTTAAACATTTGGAAGTTAAAATGACATGCTCATTTCTTCTTCGGAGTCATTTTCTGCTGACATTTTCATAGTGCTTACTTAACGTATATCCAATGTAAATTAAACGAATAAAACGGTATGTTTATGCGTTCTTGTGTTCTTGTGTAAGTATATGCATTGATATTTCAACATCAAAATATATTTTGTGTACAAACTCACTTTTCCCTGTAAAACGACTCACTTTTCCAGAAATCGTGAATAAACCCATTACAGGAATAATGATCCCAAAACTCAGGGAAGAAAGAGGTTTTTTTCAGGGACGGAAAAGATTTTCCCATGTTGCAATTGTGTGTAACCAGAATACGCATTTGGAACCAGTAAGGTATTTTACATGCACTAATGCACTCAAGTTGTTCGCGAGTGGAAACATTTTCCTACTTCTTCAACAGATAAGTGTACAAGACTACATTTTTAGAATACCTAATCACAGGCTTCTTATTTAAAATGCTCGGGAAACGACATAAATTGTAGGTTTTGGGATATCTAAAATGCAATGTATCTTTCTTAATAGATTCTTTCCAGTTAAAATCTGATTGACAGATTGGGATTTATTTTATTTTAACGTTTTCGCAAGAAATCTATTTTCTTCTAGCATTAAAAATATGTTTAGTTTGATTTACAAAGAGGAAGTATATGCTAGGCTAAAAAACTAATTTCATGCTTAAGTGCAAGTTATTATGTGATTCCAAATCAATTGTGGCTTTTACAACGCCCACGTTACTGAGGCCAATCACATCTCTTCAACTATCGTATTATGAAAACATCGTATGATATTTATAGATAGTATTTAATGTTCATTTTTGGCAATTCAAACAGAGACTTCTTTTTTATATCAATATAAGATATTTTGTCATGATAGTAACGTGTTCGGCTTACAACAACAACCACTATTCTTTATCAAAGTATTATCAAACTGTTACAAGTTGTCATATCTTTCACAATAAGCATGCGACAAATAAAATTCGATGAATCAAAAAACTATAGTACAATGTAAGAAAATCATATAAACTTTTCCCATTATAAACTACCGGTGGCATTATAAAATGCGATGTAGGTAGTTAATGCGATGAAGATCCAGTAGTCTGTCTGTCTGTGTGAAAACACGATAACTCAAAACATACTTGGCCGATTGACACCAAATTTGGTGCACAGGTACCTTACGGTAGCCTCTTGTATAGGATTGACTTCCAGCCTTTGGGGCCAAAACCTTCGGGGTCAGGATTTCAAAGGTGACATGGGGGTTTACGTAGCACCACATTTTTTTTGCATAACTCAATAGAGGGGACAAAGCTAAACAACTTTTATGAAGACACCATGGGTCAATTCATAACCCCTGGGGGCACTGAGGGTCGCAAAAGGTCACATGCATTATATATGTAGTCCGTACTACCGGTAGTTGTACATATGGGTATAGTTACCCTTCTCGGTTATAACTTATCGAGTTGTGACAAAAAAGATATTTAATAAATTTACAAAAAATTACAAATTCTTGATGTCAGAGGCACATTTTGAGCTTTCAGCCATTTAAGCTATCACCATTTTTACAATGTTGTAAGGACTAGCAACTTTCAATTTTAAACGTTGTAACTCTGCCCTCAGGATTTAATCTTTCAGTTTAATATCCATCTAGAAGCGCTATTCATTGCGGAGTGTTCACTTGAAGTACTGTCATTTGTCGTATAAATTTTTGGACGGCGTATGGGAGAGAATTCGTTTTTCCATGTTCGGAAAATGAAGCATTCTGCATGCTTTTCTCTTTGATAGCACAAAGTGGTGAAGTCCTATAATGTCTTGCACAGAATGATTGCCTGTCCAGATGCATTAAACTAATCCAATATTTTCGACATAAGATAACGAGAAAGTGAAAAGTACATGAAAAATGTATGTGAAAAGATGCTCGAGCAAAATGTTTTGGATATATTTAACGGTTTGTATAGATCAATGATGTAACCGCATTATTAAAAAACTGAATCGGAAAACGAGAAGTGAATGTTTGCTTTCATTAGTACTTTACCTAATTGAAAACGGTATTCGGGTCAACATTCACAAAGTTGCCTGTGGTTTGAATATACTATAAACATTTATTTACCGATAAATGAAATACATGAACAAATAGGTTTCGCAGAGAATTGCCAAAAATGAATCAAAGCAATGCACTGAGATACGCAAATGATAATAAATGTTGCGATTCAGTGTTTCATCAGGCAACTTGCTGACATTTAATAAGTGTTGTAAACTATTTCATTATGAAAACTTCGGATGGTGCAGTAAAATATATTACATCATTTTGCCGAAAGAAAGGCGTCTAGAGACGCCGCGCTTTCACAAAAATATGTTTATGACGAAAATTTTCTAACTCTGCATATTTTCCATTCAGCACATTATAAATTCTAGATCCGTCCTGACTAAGTGAGTGTATTGGTGCAGACGGGTGGGCGGCAAAGGTTCGCTTTATCGAAAATAAGTACTGTGACGCTGGTTTCAAGTAATGTTGTCTTTCACCATGCCTATATGCATTATTATAGGTAGTAAATAACGGCAGCAATAATAGTATCATACTGTTCAAAAAATCCTCTATGATATCATTCCAAAGAAATGGCTGAAGTCTCTAAAAACACATCCATATTGTTATATCATGTGGTGAACTTAAAACATGAATGTTTGTTCGTCATACGTAACGTACGTACCTGAGTTTGGTAACAAGGAGGGAGCTGCGATTGAAATTCAAATTAGGAACCCAGTGTTTCCCTTCACTACCAAATATGGAAAGTGTGCATGCATGTAATATTGTAATTTCATAACTGCTTCTCTTGTCGAGAGGGGGGTACGTATGTACGTTTGGGATCTGTGAGAAGAGAAGAAACCAAAAAATGAAAGACGTTGAATAGTCTTATATCTATCTGGGGAGAAAAGAAACCTTTCTCAATATTTGGCTAGCTATTACAATTCTTGGTGAACACAGCGTATGTGGAAAAACCAAGAACTCATAGAACTGGCTGGACATAATTCACTCACTTTTTAGGTGTACTAGTAAAAGCATGCTGCTGCGTATTGTGCTTGTCGTACATGAAATATCAAAAAACTATGTGATAGGAAGCCATTACCTTCTATCACAAAAATTATAACTGGTATAGTTATATTTGCTATTGCTACTACTTTCTCTACAACTATTATGCATGCATTTTGAATGGAAGATTTGAATAGGTGAGCCAAACAAGGACGGGTTATTATAAGTACGTATAGATTAGATGGCTGGATGATGAGAGAGAAAAAGAGAGAGTCTGTGAGATAGGTTGTTATACGGGGACACTCTTTTCAGTTTATTTCATAAAGAAACTGAACATGGAAAAAGTCTCCGCGTCTATTTCTTTCATTTCACATTCTTTTTAAGCCAATGTGTTTCTCTAGGCACATATTAGCAGAATTCGTAGAGTAGTATTTTGTACAGGCATTCTCCCGGGGACTGACTCGTTGTAGTAGTAGCAATATAGTGCTATTACATACTGTAGTCGTTTCACATTAGCATTACAAAGAGAGATATGAAAACGCACATATTTTCATCAGCCAGAATTAGCAATGCCTGAAAAGAATACGTTCATTCATGAGAAATTCTTTTTTCCCGTTCCTGAAGGCTCTTGCAATAATCAAAATCTTTTAATAGTTAGCACAGAATAATAGACGCTACCACACGACTGCTTTCTGTAGACACCCTTTTGATTGCATATACATATAGTAGGCTTCTTTTCACTTTTTCGATTATTCAAACACGAACCATCTAGTAACAAATGGCAGTGCAGTTTTCCACTATTGACAAACTTGAACCATCTCTTTCTTTATCTCTTTGAAAAACAAAAAAAAGTAAAGAGAAAAAATTTCAAACATGTGTACACAATCTAGATCTTTCAATAATATTAGTTAGTAGATAGTTGTCAATAGTTGCAGCAGGATTGTACGGCAACAAACACGTCATAGCTGAAGTTTTAAGACTTACTTATTTATATACTGTGCCCATGTATGAGTCATGAGGATAAAGTGCAAAAACAACCGTCAACGGAGGACGCAGACGCAGAAAGTGTATTTAAACGGATGCTGTCACCATCTATAATGCCTATAAATACAGCATAGCTGGAACTATTTTCATAGAAATTGACTAATTTTGTTTGTGTTTTTCTGTGTCTCATAATCATGACTTGGGAGGTATTAACACTTAATAATCAGTGGAACAGAAAGCACTTTTATTAATACTGTTGTGATGACGTGGTGAAGTGATATTGAGAAAAATAATGCGAAACTATACAAAACTGATCTCATTGGTTGGAATACAAATACAAACAAGTATCTATCTGCATTTATTTTACATAAGCGGTTGAATGCTTATTTTATGTGTATAATTTTGAATTTCCCAAAATGCTGGATTTGTCAATTGTTTTCATTCATTTAGTAAAGGCACTTTGTATAATACTGTACTGCAATGTGCAATATGCTTGATTATACAAGTGCGGAGGAGTGGAAATGAACAGGTGTAACTCCTACCTGAAAATAATATCATTTTTATATAATATGCAACTAATGCAACTACTCTGCTTACTGTTGTAGTATCCTCGGTTTCGCTAGAAAAAGGATTAAATTCTTTATAGCATGCTTCAACTCAACGCAAGTCAGTCAAAGGATTACCACTTGCTCTATATCAATTCGTATTTGCATGATTGCTTACCTATACCCTATATCGTTAGTACAGCAAAGCCCTAAAGCACTATTATTATTATTTATTTTGTCTTTTTAGTTCCTGAGCAGAAGATTCAGTGGAAAAATCGCAAAAGATTATTCAAATGTTCAAAACAAGACTCTTAAAACATTGCTTTTTCAAATCTTTTTTGGGTACGGAAGCGTAGGCTTTTGTTATCATCAGTGTAGTATAGATAGACATGTATTACAATGCGGATGCTCATAAAGCCTTTTAGTTTCTCCATGTTTCTTCATCCGGTGCCGCCCACTAGCGAATTTCAAGCTAAAATTATAGCATCAGCTATGCACGTATGAGTTTTTTCCCAAATCTAAGCATCACTTTCACAAAACACTTTCCTCCGTTAATTCCAAAATAAATCTTTCGTAATATTTTAATGAACTTGTGTTTTATTTATGTATAATATATTGTATTTGTTTTAGACATACATAGTTAATATGGTCGCACATTACATCAACCATAATTGTATATGATGGTATTCCGTAATGTTTTTAAACTTACACGCATATTTGCTTATTTGCACAACACCTGGTGCTCCATTGATCGCGAAAAAGCAAACTGGTAACGAGTTACACTGAAAGAGCTGTTATTTGAGCATTTATTTTTCAGCATGCATGCCTTTTTTACTTGATTGCTTGCAAGTTGGTGCTATGTATACACGACATAGGTATACATACTCTTCACTCGTCATCTATCCAAAAAACCGAAAATTGTGAGGGACGAGGAGCAATAAAGCACTCGTCGATAATAAAATTACACCGTTGGAGGATGTATAAATAGTATGCATCATGACAAACAAGATGACACGGTTGACGCAAATAAACAATTTGGCTTTGGTTGAATAATATCGCAAGCTTGAATGGTCATCCTTGACATGAACTTCTAATTTGCTATTTTTTAACTTAAAATAGCCGGTCTTCTAAGGAAATTTTCTGGAAGCAAAAATAAAAACAATATTACGCTAGAATTTCTGACGCAGATCATGATACCAGATACGAGTATGTATAAAGATGTGTACATTTGATATTTTGACCAATGTTATTTAGACTCAGAAAGCCATCAACATGCAAGGTTACATGAAAAGTCCGCAAATATAACAGACAGATGAAAAATAGCGAAGTTTTGCTTCTTCCTGTATATGTTATGTTTAATATTCGTATACCCATTATACATTTTTATGTGACTACGCTCTCAGTTGCATATTATTATTTTCTCCGTATATCCCATTCTGGTATTAAATTGATCCGGAAAATGTTTGAGCATCAAAGGAGAGCAGAATACTGGTTCATAGAGCTTTGCGCAAACACACAGCATTTCTACTTGAAACTCAAAAACCATGCAAAAAGATTGGGGATATAGGTATGTTAATAATAAAACTACAGTTATAGCAGTAAAAGAGCAGCAAATGGGGGCAGGGAACAAATGTTAATACTTCGAATAGCAGGCCAGGATACGTTTTCGAATTTTTTCATGCACGAGTCTCAGAGACAAGTTTGAAGTTCAGGTAGACTTATAAAACAAATAGTGCAATGGTAAAATACTGAATGCTGCTTCAATAAACATCAAAATTATTTTTACGCATAAAATATTGAACTAAGCTTTAAATTAAACTGAATTAATTTAACTTTATTTTAAAACATTCATAAACTCGTTTTCATAATGACGTATATTCTCTCAGTAAACTTTTCCCTGTCTTGGGAATTGTAATCAAGGAAAGTTAATGATGCCAATTATCTAATGATATGTGAAAAGGTTGTTTCCATTTGCAAGTCAATTTAAAGGTGTCAATAATATGTAGCAATAACGCACATCGATTAATAAATTCATTAATTCGTTTATTACGTTCTCTTCTATAAAAAACTGGAGTGCTAATAATTCCCATAGGTAAACTGGTCTACAATACGTTATTATATTGGTTGTTATTATAACTTTTACATTCACGATAAGTAACAACTTAAAAACAAGCAGCTTATTGCTTTTACCAACGAGTAAACGACTTAATTCAAGCCGAACCTTTCCCTTGGAGTGACATTTCTATCCAGCTCAAGTAAAGGCATCGCTACAAGACAAAAAAATGGCATGTGAATTCCTAAGCCTCATGCATTACGTTACCAATACCTGCATGCATACCCACCCGACAGTTAACTTACTATCTATCATTTTTCTTGTCTTTTTTATCATTCGCTTCAAAAATCAACATAAAAGTGGCTACATGAACAAACTGATATGAGGCTGGTATGGTTGAATGAAATAAATTTCTTGGCAGAAAACGGTCTTGCTGTTGCTGTATATTCTGTGGGAGTATGTGTCCCTAATAGAGAAACTGAGTGAGAGGGAAAAAGAGAACGGATTGAGAGGAGGGAATGGATGGTTACTTACTTTATTATTACTCATTCTCTGCAATTTTCCATGTAGTTTAACTCTTCATTTTTAGAAGTGTTTGGTCTCCGTCTTACAAATGCATGTATGCACACAAAACATCTAGAATCTAGACACAAAAAATGGAGTGAAAATTGAGATGGTTGGTAAAAGCTCCACGTTCTCAATATATGCGAGGAAACAATGCACACATTTCATGCTTGTTTCATCATCACAACACACAGTTGGACTACTACTATTACTACAACTGCGAATGAATGCTTTCAGCTTTTGTGTTCTGTTCCCTTACTGTCTCTCTCTCACTTTGAAAGAGTCGGTCTTGTTTTACAGTCGTCTTGCAATTTCTTTCGTTTTCCCTTTTTATTTTATCTTTAAGCACATGAGACGAACGGAGTGATAGTAGTTAGAGTGGGAATGAATGAAGTCTACTGAAAATAATAAGTGTAGATGAAGTTCTGTTCGTATCACAATTCATACAACATCATCACCATCAGTGCAAAAATGTATTGCTGTTAAAGCTGTAATCACATGACTGAATTTACGTTAAGACGAAATGGAGAGTTGAGTGATGATGATGGTTGAAGAATTTACGTTCCTGCTCTTCTGTCCACATAATCCATAGACAGAAAGGAAGGCTTTGACTAACTCCTTCAGCACAAAAGAAAGTAAGAGAGGAACCGAGATGAGGTTTTGTAGTGTAGATGGTATATATGTACATTAGCGAGTACAAATATTTAGCAATGAGTGAACAAAAGCAGAATCCTATTGCCAGTGAGGATGAACGTTCCATTCTTCAGCGTAATATTTCAGAAGTAGCCTCTGCGTGTTACTTTTCAGCTTTGAATTCATCTTTTCCATTCCTGTTGTCAATGATAAATGACTGGTTAGCCATATTTCTTATTTAAAATATAAATTCTTTCTACATTTTTAACAGTCTTTGTAGCCTATAATTATGGTTATCCTTTATTTCCATTGAAAATGCTGACTTGAACATAGTCCAGGGAAAAGGAAAGCTTCCACTGGTCTTTCATTGAATATTTCAACAGATAGATTAGACCAAGGGAGCAACAAAAGTCGATACCATTGTCGATTTTGGACAACAGGCGCATGAGGCTACAAGAATTTCTGTAATAAATCGATGTGTTGTGTAATAATCAGTGAATGAAAGCATGCACAGTTGTGCAGCAATCTTATGACTGCACTGGCACTGTCCTGCCCTGCACGGCAAGCACCAACAATAATCAACGTGACGTCAATTTTAACAATGCATTTAGTTGGATATAATAAAATACAGAAAATATACGATGGGCTATGGTGTGGAAAAAAACTTTCAGTATCTGATTAAGGACGCAAACAAAGAATTTATCAAATATGAAAGGTGACACGGGTGCGGATATGCGGTGGAGATGAAAAGCATGGATTATCGTAAAAATACTTTTTACTACATAATTCGGCACGGTTATTACACACATAATATAAATATACAAGGTATTAAAATCAATCAACATTTTCCATAGTATTTGTGTGCAACTCAAGAGCTTAGAGTGAAAGTTGTGCAAGCCTACACATTACACCGTACAAGGAAACTATAATAATACTATGTTGGTTAGGTTGGTAAGTGTTTGCTTGGATTTGATTTTAGTAGTGCCTTAGTATGCTTGGCGTGGCGTTGGCCTCGAACCAAAACTCTACCGTTGAATTTGATCTTGATCCCTAAATTAATAAGTTACGTACACAAGAAAAATGAGATGGAATACAAATACAATCCGGATCTTTTGCATTGCATGTGTAGTGTCTGTCTGAAGTAAAATGGAAAGGCACATACACACCCTGTGCCGTTTGTTAGGGAGTCATTGAAACATAATATTCACCATAAATTTTGCTATGGATCCTGTGATGTTTGTCAAAAGGTTTCCTTTATACATGCATCACCGCATCCCACACTCATCTAGATATTTTATTTCGTTATTTTGATTAAATGAATATGAATATGTACGTATTCATACTAGACAATTGTCTATATCTGCTTGTATTTCATCTTCATTATATGCTCTCCCTGTCTGTTTGGGACATACGCTGACTAACTGATTCTCCGTTAATTTAATTTTGACCAGTTAGGAGAAATATGAATTTGCACTAGTAAAATAAAAGCAATAATAATATGCAATAATAATAGTTTTGCCTAGTATTGGAACAGATTTCAATTTTTTACACAATAAGCATATCAAAGCGGTTCTCTAAAAATATTACTGCCCAGTTTACCCAGTACGGATAGAGTTTTAAAATAGGTCATACTACTTATGCTTTCCAGAGTATTTTAATGATGTCCTAGAAGATTCTGAAAATCTTTAGTAAAAGCAATTGAATCCGTGAAACAGAATAAAAAAAACAACAGCAGCACCGCAATATTTTAAACGACTTGTTCGCCTCCTCGATTTGCCTTGAGTGCGTCCTGTGCTAAGTTCCTACCGTTGGAATTATACGTACCCAAGCATATACTTTATTAACATGATTCTCTGATGGAGAGTAGGAGGTGGGTTTGACTGTCGGATTTTCTTCATTCTCAGAATTTCATTCCATCGGAAAATAAATGGCAAGAGGCACACGCGTACAGTGGATAAGCATGAATTTAATTTTCTGTTTTTTGCAATCTGTTTTATAACAAATTATATTTTGTTTCACAAATAAGAAAGAAAGCTGTCGGAATACTTCCGAACAAACAACCATGACCATTATAATAGGCCGAAGGAGGAGACCGATGATGATGAAAGTTGCTCTTTTACTTTTCATATGAGCTATAAATCATGTCGCGCTTCTCTTTTCCAGAACGACGACGACCATGGTGGGAAATGATCAAGAAAAGCGCCGTAGGCTAGTGAGCGAGCAGACTGGTGGAAATACGACGACGATACACACAAAAACACAATGACGCCAATGCTGCATGCTAAACTGTGCTGTCTGCTGCTTCTGTGTGAGTATGTGTGTGTGCTTACCTTAAATTGGCCGGCTTACTTGCGGCGATATGCCGTGTTGTGGCTGTTATATGTATTGATGATGTTTCCGTGTGGGAGAAATTCCTACTGTGAGATGCGTCTGTCTGTATTTTCTCAATTCGTCGAGATATAATATTATATTAATATAGTTTATTCGCCATTCCTTGATAAAAAACGCTCTGCAGATACAAGATTGTCCATCAATTATTCATATTGTGCCACATAAAATAAGGCATACCGATGCCCTTCCATACATTTCAACGCAAACGCCGCACTTGTCACTGCCTTCTCATGCCTCTTCTCACTCGCTTTCTCATATGCCTTGGTTCTCTCTGTCACTTTTGGTTTCTGGGACTATTTTTTGATGGAAAGTCATGGTGGTGGTGTTGAGGACTCCAAAACCAACAAGCCTTACAACTTTACGTGTGGATGTTCAACAAGGTGAAAAATGTGTGATTTATCTACAGAGAGACGACCATCCATGGATATGAATGTTCGCACTATCTATCTCATCGCTTATGCAGTGTAGTGGTGTGATGGTGGTTGTATTGGCGGTGAAGTGTGTAGAGTACTTGCTTTCACCACCATCATGACTCGGCATTTTACTTACCTGAAAAAGAAAACCTTTATCGGTACGGAAGCGCAAAACAACATCTAAAACGGAAATCCTCTCCACTTCTTCTTAACTCGCGCTTCTTCTCTCATTCCATTTTTTCCTCAAAACACCACAGAAATTCATAAGTCATCTTCACGTACTCGTTCCCTCATACATTCACAAAGTCTCCGGAGAAGGAATGATATGTGTGGCGAAGGAATGCATCGTGACATACTTTCATGCATTCATCGTTGTGTACGCTCAACTCAAACTCAAATCATAGTGTTTTTTCTTCCTCCTTAGCAGAAAGGAAGTACTTATAATAGGTACGCCCTCAAATGTTTCAGATGATTCACGTTTCGTTTCTTTCTCTGAGGATTTTTCTTCTGAGGAATCAGCAAGCATATTATACGTACTTCCCGTCCATGCATGTGTTCGTCCACTTGGACTAGGGCACAGAGTTACATATGCATGTTTGGCAGCCTCAAATAACCCTCCTTTGAGACTTGAGAATATTATTTCATTTGAATTCATGACGATATGGGAGTTAACCCTATAAAGCATGGTTTAGTAATGTCTTGTTCCCTTTCCTCTTCAGGGAATTTTGTTACTGTATTATTTATACAGTTGTTAAACAGTGGTTTCGAAAATTGGCCATTTTCCTACCAAAATATCTGGTTTTAAATTTTTGCTCTGATTTTAAGTTTACTCTTTGATGTTGTATAACGGAAGACGCTCATGCACTTTGTACATGACGTCGTATTTTGAAATCGTCATTCACCTCTATAATATGCTCTGCTCATACAGTCACTCAGTCATTCAAGTAACACTGCGGTCAGTAATTTTTATTTTCTGGGAAGCTTCACCGTGACAGTAACAGTTTTCCTGTTATGGGTATGTTTATATTTATAGAAGAATTAAAGAAAGATGTTCAGTGAAGGTATGGGGATCTTGAATGGTAGTGGGCAACCTTTGTGTGGTACTAAATTAAATTATGTATCTGCCTATACATTTTATGTGATATGAAGCCTTCAACATTGCACTGCACTGACTTTCTCTTCGCCATAAATCGGTCATTATTATTATATTAAAGCTGACAGTGTAGTGTTTCATGTGATCACTTGGTGTGCAATATAAAGATTTTAAAGGGGTAATGAAAACTTCATGTTCACTTACCTCGGCAATTCTTTTTCATGTATGTTTTTCCCTCGGAAATTCATAGTTATTTATATATCATACTACTGCTACCCGATTTTGTAGATATTTTCCATATTTATATTCCTTACGACTTAACACATAATACGTTTAACCTTTAGCCATAGGCTACACAGGTTGTCATGATCTTCACCTCAGTAAAAGGCGTTACCCAAGACATGCAGGCCTCCTACTCCTGCATTCATCCTTTAACCTTTTCAAAAAAATTGGACGTAGAGTCGACTTGATATCTTGGTATTTTCGTGTAGTATTCGCACCTACATACAAGCACCACCATTTTTCGCACTGTAGAAGGCAATGATTTTTTGCATGAATTTTCTGCGCTCTCTGCTTTATTGAACGATGGATCGTCAAAGTTTTAGGTTACCTTGCTTATTTATTAATGAAAATGGGTAGTTTTTGGCGTAAGTGCAAAGCTGTCCTTCTTATCGTGAATGGAAATTCGTGTAAATGGAAGAAAATCCGAAGCAATTTTATAGACAGAAGATTTTTTATTTACATAGAATGGCAATGAATATTTACTCTTCAATTCACTCCTCTACAAGTTATGCCAAATGAAAAATTTAAATAACAGGACGACGTAAGTAGTTTTCCATTGCACTTATGTAAAAAAAGCAAGAAAATTACATGATTTTATCCAAAGGTTTTATCAAGTACCTAGATTTAATCGAATTGGAGATAGATAGCTTTCAAATTGGAGAGTGAAAAACTTTTTACATCATTAATTACAACATACAAGAGCAGTCTTTATAAACTCTTTAACATATGCATACTAACTTGCTGAACCTAATAGGACCAAAGTTACATTAGTCATACAATTTTGCAGTGTGACAGCGTGTAGTTTGAGCGTGACGATGAAGACGTAAAAAGTAAGTGAAATGTTTCACATTCACTCAGGAGAAAGATTTCCTATGCATATACATGAGCTTAATGCCTCCTAATACTGATGTGTTGGGAGCTTTCATTACAAAACTGCTAAAATGGGAGTCTATAATTTTAGTGACTCCATATAGTCACTCATAGCGTAATGATGATAATGGTGTACAAACACGTACAACAAGGCATGTTTTTTGCTTTATTAAGCTACCGATCAACATAACAGTAGGCTCTTCTCACCCATCGTTTACACCATCCAATTTCTGGTACACAATAAATAATGGTAGACTTGTACACAGCAGCGGCGGCATAGTTTTGTAGTTTTGTCATCTGAGAGTGTGTTTGCATTTTCTGTGCAAAAGTGGTCTTTCATTCTTCCCGTTTGTATATTTATGGGTACGTTTGTGCAATGCTTACACTTTATTATCATACATGAGGAATGTGGAGACATGCATGTACATTCACTCAGTCACTCTGTGGCATTGATATAATACGATTGGGGATTTAGTGAAAGTAAAAGAGGACGATGTGAAATAAATGTACAAATGCCTAAGTTTCGATGCAAGTGTACTTATGTATGTTTGTCCTGTATAATGTACGTACGTATGCCTTTCCCTTTACCAACTACAATGACTTTTCTACATTCAGGGGCTGAAGTTAGAGAGTAGTTGACATACTTATTTTATTCCACTGAAAACTCTTTCTTGAATCGCTTTCTCCTGGCTTTGTGTGATGGTAAAATTATCATGAAGAATCAGTTTTTCCATAGCACCCTTTATCGCCGTCATTATCATGAGCACAGCGCTCTATTTCAAAAATGAAAAAAGAAGAAAAATGCATAGAAATCTGGGCGTATAGTTATCTCTGTTGGTAATCAAATATGCGCTTACATATATTACATATATTATGTACTTACATAACATGCCTAATGTAATATAATGGTGATGTGTCTTTAATGCATGTCTGTTGGCTTGATGTAATGTGTGTCTATAACAGTTCGATTTTTTACACTTTAGTTTTCTCCGCAATGACAATGACTGCCAATATTTGTTTAACCTTATTTGTATGTGGATTGAATGTGTGGAGTACAATTGGAAGGAGTAGCTCGCAGAGCTTTGATTAATGTCGTTTCTACTTGTGTTTTCTTGTTTAATCATGCAACTGTGTGAAAATCGGCACTATCAAGTGTTTTTATTGTGTAAACATATTGCATCGGGAGGCCTTTGTCGTGTTTGTGTTTATTGTAGTCCTCATCCTTTCCTCCTCCTCGTGTCTCTTGGAGTCTGTTTGCATTCATCTCTAAAAACTGGAATGGAATACATCTTGCAACGTCACAGAAAGTGTAGAGATAAAGTCTCCCTCAAAAAAAAGTTGATTCTCTAATAGCAAAACTATCTACTTACTTTACTTTCTGTGAGATTTTTTGTTTCTGCTACGACGACGAAATTCAGTCATCCAGTTTAATGCATTTGCACTTGGATGGCTCATGCTTCGCACCACAGACACGTTTACCCTGTCGTGCTTGAGTGCTCTCACATTACCCTGTGTTTCCTTGAAAATTAGTGATCTTTAGAACTTACACATAAAACCTTTTTTTTGGTTTTACAAACATTCACATCTCTCTTCTTGGTTTTGTTCATTTGCTTTATGGTTTTACGCCTTTCCATTTTTGTTTCTAAAAGCTAAAAAACTCATCGACATGAAATACACGACGAAATAAGTACGTGAACACATAAAACGAGCATGAGCGGTAAATTGAGTCTTCATTCTTCAGCTTGTGTAAACCTCTCGGTTGTTTTGTGACAAACTAAATTTGATGTTAAATTTTTCCCGATGCCAGTACAAAATTTTCATGACTG
Organism: Entomobrya corticalis; assembly: GCA_034694325.1. Lineage (NCBI taxonomy): Eukaryota > Metazoa > Arthropoda > Collembola > Entomobryomorpha > Entomobryidae > Entomobrya > Entomobrya corticalis. The sequence goes on along the minus strand of JAQFYG010000169.1, from coordinate 25,904 downwards.
TCGCTGCGGTTGCATCATAATTTTTAAATGAGTCTTGGGAAATAAAGTAACACATTGGGGTACATTGTCATCACCTCGCTGAAAAATTCGTATTTTATTCTCGTCTCTGAATGCAGTCATTTTTATAGACCACGCCTTGAAATCAATGTTGTTGTCACTGACTTATTTACAATAATAAAAACACAAGTAAAAAATACCACACAGCAAGAATAGGCTTGATATAATTCGAGAACATTACTTTTTTCACTACAAATATAGCAAGCAAGAAAACTTTGTTAGATTGCAAGAGCTTTGTAAAACTGTTTGAAAATACCAAACAAAGGTTTTATCAGTTAGTTGGTACAACAGAGATGTACAACATTTTGTCACATTTTTCTAACAAATTTATGCTGCATAAAACATTCGTCATTCCGTGATACAATTTCAAAATCTTTATACTCATTTGGGAATTGGACTTACAGTAAATTTAAAATTGAATTACAGAATCGTTCTCTAATAAATTTAGAGTTTTTTTAAGTGAAAAATTTTGCATCTCTCCAATATATAAATTTTTAAGTATTTTGTGTTGCAAAATTGGCCCTGCTGCGGACTAATTAGACGGATTACACGATATTGTACCCAGCCTACCACTTCTTACAATTTATTCAGCTCTTCTATTGTATACTTCACGGCAAAGGAATATTTTATGTTTTAACTATTTTAACTTTAGGGGGATCATTTTTGCCAGACTCTTCCCAACGTCTCAAATATATCCATTCAGAGCATAATATGAACAATATATTTTAACAGTTTCATGCTGTGTTCTACTACATGCAAGAAAGAATGATTGTTCCTGTTGTTGATTTTTCATTTTTTGGGGTGCTACGGATGACAGGAAAATGTATAACGAGACGGTATGCAGTAGTCTTCACTATTGCACGTACGTATCTACGTAGATAAGTTCAGTCTACTTGCAAGTTTTATGTTCATTTTATTCTAAAGTTGATTCATGCCCTTTTGATTTAGCTTTTTCACTATTTCTCCTCTTTTTCTTCAGACGTGAAAACTATTTTTGTCACTCAAGTTGAATTCATAAGTGTGAGCATAACAGTCATGGTAGTTTCAATCTAAAGGACATACAATATGTGGATAAGGATTGAGCCCGACGAGTTAAATTCTCTACTGCAAAGTGACAAAAAGTCGGATACATAGATTTACCAGCAATTGGAAACATGGATTTATGTTTCAACTGTATGTATTAGTATAATAAAGTGATTTGAAACTAGAGCTACGCCGTATCTGCTGTTGGCAGGCGAAATTGCTCAACCTGTGTTGAATGAATGTCATGTGATAGGTTCGGCTTAAAAATTCTCTCATAAGGACTATTATGTATTTGTGGAGAAATTACAGTTCTGGCTGATGCAAAGTAAAGGAAGGAGTCGCTCATTTGTTCCATTTACTTTTCATTCGGAGGGATACTAGAGCGAGATAGAAGGCTGGAAAGAACGTTGGAATTGTTAATCCATGGAAGGCGGATAGTGAAGGACGGTAGAAAACGCTGGCATCACTGTAAAATATGACATCAACACTTTCGAACTAATAAATAATATGCTAATAACAAGTTCCTTTACCATTTAGATTTCTCGTAATAATCCGCTTAATTTTGATTGCAAGTGAGAGATAAAGCACCATAAAATGTCAGACAAGAAGCAAAAATTGGAAAGCTAAGTGACTGAGGAAATAATTTGGCAGTAAATCATATTTAAATAATGGTAGTAGACACAAAGACAGAAAAAGATATAGGTATCAAACAAGTTTCATACGGCACTTTTTCTGGAGGGGCACTGTGAGAAACGGACAAATCTGCCTAAAGTGTACAGAAGATTGAACATTTAAATGCACTCGGTATAAATGTGTATTTTCAACTGTGGAGAGATCCCGGCTTCGAGCACACTCTACCACATCCTTTCCCGAACCGTCTCTCTTGTGCTTTCTGTCCAATAATGTTGCAGGAATGATGACAAAAACTCAATTTGCTAAGTAGATAGGCATTACATAATAGTATGAAACAAGAATGATCTGACGCTGTGGCTCACTTCCACATTGGTGATGATCACAATGGAATTGAGAGAATAATACACGTGAGTAGTAAGTAAAGCTGACCTAATGCAACTTAAAATACGTACTATGGTGTATGTATGTAGGTGTTTCGTGAAACGAAGTTTTACCAACTACGATTAATTTAATGGAGAGCAATCATACATCCAAAATGTAAAGGTTCATCCCTGTCAAAAATACACACACTTCCATTCTTTTCACTGATTAAAGTTGCCAGATACGTTGCGTTCCTCTTACACAAGCTAACTCCATCCATCCGCACACTGCGCTGTATTTACCTTCTATGCAATACATATATTAAATATCCACACAAGAATGTGTTTTAAGACCCATATTGTGAAAGTCTTTATTCATTCATTTTTTGTTTCCTGCCACTACCACTACTACCTCTTGACTACTACAACTATACCACGCCACCAACCATTATTTTACCACTAGTCATGTAAAAAACGAAGAAAAAACTTTGGGACAAAAACATCCACACGCACACGAAACTTTTATTCGTTAATGCTGGACAACCAAGTTTTTTCTTTCTGTTTCTCAAAGAGATCGGAGATAATGGTCCATGTTAATAGCACTAATTTTTTTACGGCGGCAGCAACTTTCCTTGAACCATTTCTACCTTCAAAAACACAACTCATGGAAGAAAAAGGGGAGTAACGTGTAAATACCAAGTAGGTATGTGTGTTGTGTTTGTATGCATGTAAACGAAATGTCAGTCAACCTTTTGTTGTTTTCTCCGACTGATACTCTGCATTATCTTTTGTGTGCAAGTTTGGGTAATTTTGAGCTCGCGAGCAAAGGAATGGGAAAGTGTTCAAATGGGTATTTCTCTCTTCTTCTCTCTAAATATAGTAGAAAACAACAAGTCGTGACTCCCTCATTCTTGTGAACTATTGTATTTTATCTATAGTTTAATGGTAGCCCGCATTTCATTGTCAATGAATGGATTACCCTCTGCTGCAGGAGTGCGTCTAACTTTGTAATTAATCACACAAATAAAAAATCAATACAAGCATGTTATGCTACACACTACTACTCTCTGTTGTATAAGAATTCATTTGCCGATGTACCATATTATTAAGTACCAGTGAAAGGAGATAGCTGCGAAACGTTTATCTCTCTCCTTCCCTCCTCTTTTTCTGATTCGGTGTGTTTTATTACAAAGTAGGCAAGCGTACTGTTCGGCTCTAAAGCTAAAACACTTTTTCATCTCCAACTTGCAATGTCTCCTTCGTGCTTGATAGAGATTTTACAGGAAAAGTTTCACTATTAATTGACTCACTCTCTTGACTTTATTATAATTAATGTACATGAAGCTAGGAAAATCATTCGATTGTTCTTTGCCTTCCAATAAACGATTTTTTGAGGATTTAAATGCTTTATCTAGGTTGGCTTTACCATCATAATGTCATTTTCGATTCCTTTCAGCTGTCCCAAAGTCCAATTAGCTTTTAAGTACACTATTTTCAATGCTTTTTCTGTCATGTCATTATGACTTCCATGCCTAATAATAATACCTGCGAAATATTCGCACGTACGTATGTTTCATGAAGGTTGTTATGATATTGCATGAAGTAGAGGAAAATTGTCCTGTTTTGTACTCACCTTTTATAACATGAGATGAGATATGTGATGTCAGTCCATTAACGTACTTTTAAATAAATGATGCCCGCATTGAAACGGCAGCATTCGCGTACACGTAGTCAAAACTTGAGTTTCAGTAATAAAAGTTATGATGATAATGTATATGCAGTTAAGCAAAAGACGTATGTGAGTACTATATGGCTTTCACATTATTGCACATAAATAATATGTGCCTGTCTCACTAGACTTGGAATATTCTCTTTCAAACAGTTTCCTTCGCTACAAACATTCTTTATGGAACAATCATCGAACTTTTCCACAACTCTTCAAGCATCACACATCAGATGGAAAATATTATGCAGTTTTTTTTGTTGCAAAAAGTGGTAATGACTTTTGCCTAATAGTTTTAGTTACTATCCGTACGACCTCCCACCTTCCAAGTTCCAACGTACATTCTTTCTGATAGAAAAAAAAGAAGTACGTAAAACTACTTACTCCCGTACAAATAATATTCTTTAATATGTAGAAGCCTTCTTGTTCGAGAAATCTTTATACAAGTAGGCAGTATAGTTGCTCACCTTTAGCCTTAGAATGAGGTCTGCTCCTTGAGAGATGAAAAACAAACTTTGTTCACAAAGAGAGAGAAGATCAAGACGGGAAGGGTTATCTCATAAAATGAGGCAGTAATTCTTAGATAGATGAGGTACACATTGTACACATACATAACAGTTTCGACGTTTATAGTAACTGATTCAATGACGTTCCGATATGCCTATACGCCCCCCAAAAAGAGATTTTCAGATAGCGCAAAATTTCCCAGTGAAGTAAAAACGTAAACAGTGTCGAGTTTATGTTAGAACATATAACCTATCTTGACATACAGTATGACGGGTTTCGTGTATATTTCCCGGTAATAATAAATGAAAGAAAGCCAAGTGAAAGGTATGTGGTAAAAGAGAGAGAAAAAGAAGAATTTACTCCTTCCATTTTCCTCATGCTTGGTAAAAGATAAAGAGGAACGCGTGTGTATAAATAGTTCCCGTGTAATAATATTGCTCTGCTTAAAGAAAAGGCGGCGTCGATGCCCATTTCATCAAAGTAAAAACTACTTAAGTCTGTCTTGCGTGTTACCAAAAAAGAAATACAAAAACTAGCAAACAATTTTATCTTGGTGAAAAGAAGGAGCTTAAGCATGACCAATTTTACACTTTAAGATTTTTTCCCTGGGATATTGAGGTTCTAACTCACTTGCATTAGCTTGCTATCGCTATATATTACATATATAACTACTCATCTATTTAGGCATACTTGTTGTTTTAGACGAGATCAAGAGAGAAAAAAGATGGGTTGAATGGAAAGTAAACGGGCGTCTTACCTATTTTCCATCCTACTAGCTACCTATTTAATACCCCACTTTTTGAATATATGCTTATCGGACACATGCCATCATATATTACAAGAATGTGTACAAATGAGGTAAACGTTTCCTTTACTGCTCCTTCTCACTAATAATGAAGTTGAAGTTAGTTGGTTCGTACAAAAACTAACTTTATCCCGAAAGGCATAACCCGTGGAGGTGACGAATGAGCTAGAGACAAGAACCTACATACATATATGATTTTATTTGCTTCTCGGGTATAGAAACAAAGCGGACGTATATCGCGATAACGCATAAAGATAAAGAGTGAGAGAATGAAAGAGGGAGAAAATGAAAGGAGGAGAAGGCGGGAATGAAGTGACAACATTTTTTATTTCGTGTTTATTTTGGTAATCCTGCTCAAATTACTTCGTTTCGAGTGCACCTACACGACACGGCGACGTGGTACCACCACTATTTCTGCCATATTATATACTATTAAGATTGCAAGACGGGAATTCGTGAGCATAACCAAACAGTTCGGGCTCTACCTTCATTTCTCTTTTCTTCTCCCTCTTGCTTTTCTTCGCCTTTCTTGGGTCGGTTTATGCTCACAATTCCACAGACACAGAGAAAAGAGAAGATCATCGAGTTATCATTTCCTGTGCCGCTATTTATATTTTTGACAACTTGTGCACACGAATAACTAATGATACTTCATTAATATATGTATGTATGAATATTCCCATTTGATTACGTTTGCGTATCTCGGCTATATCATCATCACTGCATATTTACAAATGACAAAAGTTAATAGAATAAAAAAAGTTAATAGTTACATGACAAAAATGCAATACTACAGCGGCGGCATTGTAAGAAAGCGACGTATAAAACGTGACAGGATACACGATGGCAACCTCTAGCTTTTCTCCCTCTTATGCATTTGCTTTTCTTAAGGTTTGCCACTTTACTCATCACGGCGACACAGCAGAATGATGTATTATATATACCTGTCTATTATTCCCTGTGAAGTGGTTCAAAGGAATTCACTCATAAATCAGCGTGTTTAATTAACTTTCGGCCTCTTGGCGTCTTCCCTCTCTCCAAACGAACGCCAAAAGTGTATATGTATAGATTTTGGAGGAGGAGTAGACAAATGAAATGATCACAATGAAAGGCATCATTGAATAAATGTAATCTGCCCATATTTCTACCCCGTTCACATCCTTTAGCGTTATGCAATTTCAATATGCCCATATATTTAACACCCGTCAACCGCCTGTCAACATTTCTTCGAACACGAGGAAAAATAATCTGGAAAATGTAGACGCGCCAGAATAGAACAATAAGCAGTAGTAGTGCTACTAGAAGGGATCCTTCGTAATAAATTCGATGTTGATGCTGTATTTTATTTTGCTGATGCAGCATTCATGACATGTACGTGCCGTTTGAAAATGGTATGTGGGTTGAACACAGGAACCATCATACACTAATGAAATTCCTAACCTCTTCCCCGTTCTACTCACTTTGTCCGGCACTTTTAGTTTTCAGTACATGGAAGTTAATTATTATTGGGTTTGTGTTCGGAGTGAGGTAGACATTAAAATGCAAGCATTTTACTTTCATCATCACATCACCATTACGCTATGAGTAATTGCCCTCCTCAGCGAGCATATCAAATGCTAAAAAACAATGTTTTTCTACAAGTCACGCAAACGAAAATATGCTTGCTTTAAACAGCTCTTCTGCTTCCTCTAAATTGTGCTCTGATATCATTGACTAATTAGATCACTGCTACGAAAAGAATCTTGCGTAAGCATGTTATTAATTATTACTTATTTATTAATTGATATGCTGCTACCTCAACAATAACTAATATTTTGTCTTGGTTCAAATTACACACACTAAATTTTAACAGAAAGACAAACATCTCCGGTGTTTCTATCCTACAAGCTGTAAATGAGTGTTTGTTTGCTCCTTGTTGTCATATTGCTCAATATACATTCCGTGTTTTCTTCTTTCTTGCTTGCTTTCTAATGAAAACATTTTTTGTATTAATATTGAAGGTTTCTCCATAAACTACCTGGTCCTCAACATTTACAGAACAACTTTGAATGCACTAAATATCAAGCTTTCAGTGTCAGTTCGTATTACCTTGTCAATTCTAATCATCAACATCGTCGTCTCGCTTCACTCAGGGTAAACATCAAGAGATTGGTTGTGGTGGCGTCAAAATTGCTGTTACACAACGCACCACCAAAGGACTCCTCTCTTCTGCCTGGTAAACCCAAAAAAATCTGCCAACGTGCGATGCTGTGGATGCGCCTCATGGAAAAACGTAATAATACATAATAATAATAATATTAATAACGATAAAAATTCTATGTGAATGTGAAATAAATGGACGAATATCGAACATATACATTTTTAACTTGCATCTTCCTTGCCACCTTTCACCATGCTGCATATTTTTAGATAGAAAAAGTTCTGCGAATTTCCCTATTCTCATCCTACTGTCAAGACTGCTTAGTCACTTGTGGCTGCGGTAAGCACTATAGTTTACCAAAAGGGTGATTTACGTTTATTTAGAACTGGAATCAGACATCGTTATCATTACCATCTTTTGCATAAGTAATTTTTTCATGTCTCCTGTTTACACATATAAACTTGTAAATATAGCAGATCCTGTTGTGTGTTCATAAAAGTATTTATAATTCTGCAGTACAACTTGTAGATGTTAGTAAGTATAAACCCATCATAATTTTACAGAACAATTTTCCTTTACAGATACTGCATCATTCTACAAGTCAACTTGCTCATGCGATGTCACGATCTCGTACTAGTGCATGATATTTTGTGGTAATAAACATAACACGAGGCTGAGTTTACGACAAAAGAATGAACGCATTAGTCTGAATGAATAACTGTCTTATTTACTTCCATTTGTATTGGTCATCTTCATGCTCTCACAAGATGATCCTATTATCTTTTTGTTCTCTTTTTGCTTCAACTCCTTGCCATTTTAAGTATTTCAAACAATCATTAACAAAATTACTGTCAAAGCATTTTAATTTTATTTTTTCTCTTTTATTTATTCAACACTATTACGTCGCATTTCTTTGAGGTAAATGTGTTTTGAGTGTAGAAGGTTATGACAATACAACTATAGACGGCTCAGCTAAGTGCATTTACTATATAAGTTTAAAAAAATATCAAGAATGAGTATATAGTCTAAGTCTAAATAGTCCAAGTTTGTTTAAGCATGTTATTATTTTTGTTTAATTACTTGGTATTTGTCATTCTCACAGTACTGCTCGACGAACAGTACTTGTCCAGAGCTTATTTTCAACGCTTTCTCTTTTGCAAAAAAGTTGGTAGTGCTTGGAAAATGAGCTAAACATTACTGTTCCGTGCTTAAACGTCTTATGTATACACAATTTTGCATGGTCCTCCCAACGGATATTTATTCAAACTGCTTCAAAAAGGCAGACATGTTAGAAAGGAGAAAACATTCGTTGTGCGGTTCTTTACAAATACAGTGTGTCATTTGAGCAAACAGTTTGCATCTAATTTTGAACATGTTTGATGGGATCTGCTCTGAGTGAGTGAATGAGTGTTCATCCCTATACAATTGTCGTCGAGCTCGTCATCATCATCAACAACATTACAATTTCAGAGACGTGAACTTTATCTGAGCACTACTCCCATTATTGCATATTATTACCTCAGAGAGAAAGGATGAATGTATGATATTGCAGTTTAGCCATGTTTATTTTAAGTGATACTCTTCATGTGATGAGTGTTTGTGTATGTGTGAGTTTGGTGTGATGAATAAAATGAAAGGAGACAACACGAGCACATATGCACACCAACACCAAGTGATTACAAATAAATATATGCCTACATGAGTATATAAATCCTACTCTAAAAGTACAAAGCTCATGACCATTCACATTATGCTCAGGAGAGAGATATTTACTTATTTTTCAATCACTGTTACATCCAAATACTACAGCCCTGATAGTTATTACTACTATTATTATTGCTATTATTAATATTATGTGAGTGTTTGCGTGCTTAAAACTTGGTAAAATCCCGGCTACTTCGGCATGTCGTACTTATGAGCAAGAAATAAATAAAAACGGAAACTCATATACACACACAGGATTGAAATCTACTGGCATGGAACATTTTTCCCTGGTGAATATTATACAGGGCATCCAATGGAAAGATTGGTATGAATAAGTTGTGAAGGGCTTCACAACTGCTGACTAGCTGGTTTGTCTGACTGAAAGAGTCGTATGCAGTCACACAGCAGATGAAGGAGAGATGTAGTAAGCGAAGAAGAAGAAGACGGCGAAGAACAAGATGAAAAAGTTAAAGGCACTATATAGTGCAATAGCAGCAGCAGCGTCATCAGACTTCTGCTTGCCTTTTAAAAGCTTTCGGTGGTTTAGCTTTTTTACGCTACAGGGAAACCTTTGAGACCAAAGGAAAAGTCGAGGCAACAAAAAATGAGAAGGAAAAGCAATAGAAAAGAGGAGAAAAGAGAAGAACAAATAGGAACAACGAGAAGAGGAGTGAATAAACGCGAGACTACGTGCTAGAAGAAGAAGAGCCATTTCTTCCTCTCAGATATAAATTAATAAGGAGCTCCTGTCTACCGCCACCACCGGTACAGCTTTAGTTATCAGTAAACTGGCTCTCTTGTCTCTTTCTTTTTTCCCTTTTCGTGCCTTCCTAACTCTTTTTCTTCTATTCATATTCCTTTTCATAAATGTGAATGGCAGCGTGCAGAAAAAAGTTGTGCGCTCATGTAGTGGTTCCGATTGAACGGCCACACAAACCTCCACCACCAACAACACCACCACTACCATAGTATATTGCTACACAGCTAGTAACTTCCATTACTTCCAATAACTTGTACTGGTGCAACTGCACAAAACAAAAACTGCTTCCTTATCCATAGTTTCATGTACCGACCGAGAAAACACGGCAGTAAAAGCTCTACTGATCGTTCCATCCTTTTTATATTTTTTATTTTATAAGCGACTCTGAGAGTAATTTCAAAAACGTTTTCTTTTTCTTAGTACAGTCAATATCCTGTGGGAGAAAAACCAGAGGGATATAAGAATCCTTCATAAAAGACATGCTTAGAAATCCAAAAAGGAAGAAAAAAGAAGAAAAAATCTTTTGTGAGATTTAAACTTGCAATTAAATTCTCGTTTGAACCCCTACACTACACACAGACACGACATTATTTTTGTAGGCCTTTTATCTGTAAGTGAAAAAATTCGTGGTGGTACTATTTACGTTTGTCACTTCAGCGTATTACTGTACACACGCCCTCACAAAAGAAATGCATATAGTACTTTCTTGCAATCATAAACGTTGAAATATGCAGTGCAGAATACAGAAGTAGTGTTAAGAATTCGTTTATAAACATTTAGTCTTTTATCTTGAGTTTTGGGAAATAAACGGTAGAAAGAGAAAAAGGAGATAAGGAGACATCTCGGTTAAAATTGATTTTAAAGTTACATATATCGTGCTTTTGTTTTCCACTTGAGAAACAACTAAGCAAGATAGGCATACTATATGTATACGTACTTGCACTGAACAAGGTAGATGTAAAAAGGAAGACGGTGATTTAGGAAGGCTAAGTACAACCTATCCGTCACGACAAAACTAAGTATATCCAAACTCTGTTTTGTTGTCCTTTTTCAAGTGAAAGGTCGTAACGGAGTCAGTGATTCCGCCTTCACATAACCGACAAGAAAATTCTGCCCAAACATTCATCATCATCATTCATTTTAGCAGAAAGCAACCCCAATGAACCATGTGTACGGATATATGCCTGGTAATATGATAGGAAACTTTGATTCATCCTCGGAATCGTTTTATACTCTGTGGAGAATGACGACGACACAAAGTAGATACAAATTTAGGTACAGAATTGAGAAGAGGAGCAAAGCGATGAGACGAACGAAGAAAATGAAAGCGAGTCATTCGCTCCAAAAAGTTGGTATATTTTGGGTTTCTGCTGTTGGCTGTGTGCATATGTGATAATATTCTGAAAATCTACTACATCTTATTTTACTTGTTGTACTCGATTTTAACAACCTGATATAATAGTAATGTCTGTCTATTCTCTCAAGCAACTTTCACAACTATTTGCTTACTACACAAAACTCCTCCAAAATCTACTCCATCATCAAGTTGATTCAAGATTCAACTTTATTTCAAGTGACATAAGCAAATCAGATGTGCTGTGGGACCTTTGTATGATAATGTGTGGTGGTAAAGTAAAATGAATGGGATACCTTGCCACGAACAGTATAATAGTAGGAAAATATAAGATCGACAACTTCTACAGTATTGCCTTTCCATTACTTGCATCCAGTTGCTTCCTATCTGAGACTAAAGTGAATAATTTTGAGTGGTTGAAAGCAACTCATCACTTGACTTCCCATATTTTAGGTTTTTATGATGATGGCCGTTAGTGCTTCCCTACAATTTGAAAATCCATTATGTATGCATGTATACTGTTTTATTAAAATACATTATGGCAGTGCATAACTATCTTAGGGACGGTTATTTTTCCATATTCTTATTGTTACTATTATTAATATGTGGGCAGTTTTGAGTACTTTATGTAAAACTAAATATTGCAGTGAATATGCTGTTAAAAAGTGAAAGTACATGCATGAGTTGCTTAAACACAATTTTAAATCAGAATGATGTACATTTCCGTAAGTAGGTAATTTAAATGATGTAACACTCATGTATGTAGTACTAGATAGGCACGCACAATATGTACTCTATGTAAAATGTAAATACAATGCCTGTTTTCCTCGTTGAACTCTAGAGAAACATTCACTCTGCTCTTTTTAACTAAATGTAAATGTAAAAGTTTCTGCTAAATCAGTCTTGGTAAAGAAACAAAAACCCTTTACAATGGACACGCCCCATTCCTTCCTTTGGTCGTAGTACCACTTGCTCGTTGAGTCCTTTTTTCAGTTTACATCATGACAGTTGTGCTCATATAGACACAAACAATTTACATGTTTCACAGTTAGTACAAATGCAAGTGAAAGCATTCGTCTCATTTTCAACAAAATATTACCACTAAATATATTATCATATGTAAATACTATACACATCTATAAAACAACTCTATTAAAGTTGCCACTTTCAGCTGACAAACACGTAACAGGATAACAGCGGCTCTTTTTCTGTTCCTATGTGTCTGTTTTCATGTGCTAAACGGATGAAAACAGATTAAAAATAATGAAGAACGAAACATGTCAAAAGAGAAGCATAGCAGAAAATATATTAATGATTCAACTTTTTGCTTTGATGCAATTTGCCATATAACGTCAGCAGTATGCAGGAAGTGGCCCTACACTTACACCAAAAGAGTGGAAAAATGAGCTCTTTTCGGTGCATGCTCACAAAACTAACTGTTGAGGTTTCGTGCATATGAGGGAAACAACATCCAAACTGAAATATCTAATACATATAATTAGTGGGCACAAAAACAGAATACATTATGCATAGTAATTATATGGTTCTCTCTGTGATTGTTTTGTACATGTAACTTTTTGGCATAGAAGAACTCTAGGGTCTAGAGTGGCATACTCAAGTAGGTATTTAGATTTTCTGAACGAAAGTAAATGGGCTAGCGGTTCACCGGTGGCTATAGACGCACCCCACCTGTTGTAGTCGAATACCGTGACATTTTTCCTTTCCACTTGCACACAGCGAACAAGTTGAGGAAATAATAGATTGACAACGGAGTCTGATTTGATATTGACGGGATACCTGGGAGATTGCTATTTCAACTGTAGAATAATGAATAAGTATTTGTAAGCGCAATTGTTATGTCAGAGCAGTGCTTATAAATACACACGTGCACACATTTTATCACATTTAGTTTGGGCCGTCGCTATCGCGCAGACTGCTTCCAATTGATGCGTGTCCGTCGTCAGTCGCCGACGTTGACGCCACAATAGAGATGTTTGCAGAGAGCCCGTATGATTGACTGCAGTGCTTCGTAACTTCGTACACGACAAATAGCTGCAGAAAGATGAAATTGCTTTGATGTGCACAAACAATGGCCCCGTCGTGGTCTGTTGTAAATACACTACTGCTGTTTTCTCTTTCAATGAAATCATTATCAAGCACATTTGTTTTGATAATATAAAAATATGCCTATGCATAAGTGCATACTTTTCTCACAAACCATATAATTTGCGGTTTTATTGAGTACAGCTAGACGTTAGGTAATCCCATAGCGGCATAAAAACAAAGAATCTGTCATGTAATCTGCGAAAATCTGCACACGCATATACAAGGCATTTTGCATGCATCTACGCGACAAATACATACGCGATATATGCATAATAAAGTGCAGCATGGTTATTATATAAGACTTTATAATTTGAAGAGAAAGTAAGGGCTTTATATAAATAATAGACTAATGGGCACACCCGGTTGTTTTTGTGATCTCTTTACAGGCAACTACAACTACCACTATATCATGATGGGAAATACGAAAAGCCTTCTGATGTTGTGAATTGGGTGCAAAAGTGAAAGAAGCACTTGAACTCAAGTTTAAATGAGTGTCAGAAGAAGAGAAACATAAAAAGGTGCTTTGATTACTTCTTCTTCCTTCTCCTCCTCCGCCACTTCTCATCATCATCAAAAAGATTCTCAACAAACTCAAACTAGTACAATGGGCGTAATCATGCCGAGCATCACGCCAGAAGCTTCCACTCATACAGCTGGAAGCAGCAGCAGCAGTACCGTTGGTGTCGCTACAACAACACCGTATCCAGAGCCAATTCTTGGATTCTGGTCCTCGTCGTCAGCTGCGACGGGGAACATGACTAGCTTCGTCGAGTCAGGCTGTGATGGATTTTATAGCAACTGTACAAATGACTCAGCAATAATCACAGCTCCGGAGAACGAGACATCAACGGAGGGTCAACAACAATGGTACATGAGCAGCCTTGGAGTAATGCTGGCGATGCCAGAATGGGAGGCTGCACTCACTGCTACCGTGCTCTCTCTAATCATCGTGCTCACCCTGGTCGGAAATGCTCTCGTTATCATGTCTGTGTTCACATACAGGCCGCTTCGCTCCGCTCCAAATTTCTTCATCGTGTCATTGGCAGTGGCTGACATGACTGTGGCCATCCTTGTGCTTCCATTGAATGTTGCTTACTCAATTCTGGGACGTTGGGTCCTCGGGAAAGTTGTGTGCGAATTTTGGGTCACATCAGATGTACTTTGCTGCACAGGTAATGACTATGATTATTATTATGACTACTACTTTCACCACCACCGTCATCATATCACGACCATTACCGAAGCATTTATAGGAGGGCACTATTGTTATATTATAAATGGGGATGGGATAATTAATCAAGCTTTCATAAACGCTCAATGAATGACATTTAGCTGTGTTGTAACTCGTAACGGCTCCCTGCAACTCGCCGATCACGAGGACTAGTTCGGTTTGCAAGGTTTTCGCGGAGAATAAAACTCCCCTGGCTGCTCACTTATTACAACACATTGAGAGGGTGTGAGTCTCTTTTCAGTACATTCGTATGTGCGTACATACATTCTCTGATCTGCTGATAGATTTTTTATGAAATGGCGCATGCATGGCTCACACACAAGTAGTCTTGCTTTTACATCGAGGAAGGAAGTAGTCTGGGGACAACATAATTGCTTTTGTGATTGCAATATTCTTACATCAACGAATAAAAACGGCAACGAAGGGAGAAAATTGACAGCAAAGTATATACGCCAAAGTGTGTGTGTGTGCTCCCCACACATGCATGTATGCACGACAAGACAGGCTTTTCTACTTGATCCCGTAATTCAATTTTTGGCTGACATGACTTTAGCTACTTTCTCTCTACAAACATATTGTCATTATTATAGAATCTTGATTATGATTGGGACTCACAATCAATACTTTAATGGCATGCGTAGTCAATGACAGGCTTGGTGTTGAAAAGCTATCTACTGTACTTTTTATTTCTTATCTTTCACTCTGAGTAAGTTGGCATTTTATTTTCTCAACAGCAACACTTCAGCAGTAGCGGGTAGAGTTTGTCATTTACTTTAAATATGAAGGAAGCAAGAGCTGTTCGGGAACTGTGGCGAATGTGCTATGCACGCAATTACTCAATAAAGTTACATTCAGAATTGATATAGGGTTCTACTTCGGATAAATCTTCCTCGAAAAATTGTTGTCGAAAGGCTATATTTCTGCTGAGGAATTTTGATATAAAGCTAAAAACTTCTCTGCATCTATTTCATCTCACAATCAATAAATACAACTTAGCTTCTCTAAAAATCTTTTACTGTTTTTGTGCTATAATATGAACAATGTAGATCGCTAGATCAAGATGTGTGCCATGGGGACCATACTTAATTAGTGGCGTGAGACACAAAACAAAAAATCATTGATTTACAATGATCAATGAATGTGGTAGTGGGGTAGTTGGTACTCCTTGTAAATTTATTTATGTAACTATATGGATGTTGTGTAAATTTTTCATGCTATGCATGCATAGGCAATGGAATGGCAGCAATAGCAATGACACTGCTATGAATGGTAAAATATTATGCTTGAACAAAGACTGACGGTGGTGCTCTGGCCCACTTTGAAACTGACTTGGAAACCTGCGTTACAGACTAACTTACTGTTTTAAAATTGTAGATGCTTATATGAACAAATTTTAACGTAATATGGTGCAGACATGAGATACCGTTTAAGGATATGGCATGTAAAATTACATCGATATGTAAATGTAAAATTTATATTTGGTAATTGCCATTACATGCTCAGAAACAATAGAGACAACACATTCGCAGTAGTTTCCAGACATTGGCGACGATTTTGGCAATTTCTAATTGGTTAGAAGAAACCAAGATACAGAAATGATAAAAAATAACAAGCACTTTTCCAATATATTTTCACATAGGTAGTTCACTTGGCTTTTGAAAAATATGGCATTGGAATAAAGATATTTTAATGACGGTCAAAATTCCTGCAAATAAAAACTAATCTAAACTGAATGCTGAAATTAAATGGGAGTACAAAAATATCCTCAATCATTAAAGCCTAATTTAAACAACTTTCTAAATAAATGTGTCTGAATCACATGCTGAGATAATAATGACATTTAATTGATCTCACCCATTATGCGGCTATATATGCGTTAGTTTTCTATTTTTCTTTTAAAGATAACAAACTCTGAGTTTGAAAAGAGTTCCTTCTTCATTATCTCGGGTACACTATGCAACTTAAGGAAAAGTGAGGGTCGGTCGTGTGCTTTCTCCATCGGGAGTGAGCAGAAAAAAATGTGCTAGACTCGAACGGGATGAACTGACAGCATATAGCTGGAAGTTCTAGTATATAATGTAGCCGAGGGAGAGAATGTGCACCTAATATTTGCTTTTATTAAAGGAAAAATGTATGTTTCCAACTTTGCAGTAGGATATATCAGCATTACCAGTATAAATAATAGAAGGTTGTTGTTGTTGCTCACCCTGTTTATCAAAATAATATGCATCGATGATGTTGGTTGGGTAGTTTACTTAATATTTTTCCGTGATATCACATGTTCATGCTTGGATAAGTTTGATGACGTCAAGTGTCATCAACTTTAAGTGGCAGGCGATATGTCTCACACTCACAACAACAAAAACGGAGTAATACTTTCTTCTTGCCCAGAAATGAGTAAAAAATGATAATAGGAGAGAGGAGAAGCAAAGAAACTAAATCAATAGAAGCTGTCATTGAATACCATTTAGCCCCAGCCTGCCCATGTGCTACATGTTATATTATTGTCCTACTTGAGTCTACACGAATTTATTTTTACGCCGAAAGATATGGAGCGATGAAGTGAAGTCGAGCAATCCATGAACTTTGTTTTCAAATGAGCAGTGGACCATGCGCATGCGATTTTTACTGTTATCATCAGCGGGAAACAAAGGAGAAATAATTCATGGCTTTGGCGAGAGAAGATTTGATGAAAGCGTGTGCATTACTGTACACATAGGCATTATTTATTCTTATTGTGATGTGAGTGTGTGAAAAACTACAATGAGATTGCTTATTTTGTGCTGTCTTTTTTGTTTGTTTACAGCAAGCATCCTGCATTTATGTGCGATTGCCATTGACCGTTATCGAGCCATTACAGACCCAGTCAACTACGCACGGAAACGGACCTTGCAACGAGTGCTTTTTACGATAGCAGTTGTGTGGATCATGTCCTTTCTGATAAGTTCCCCGCCAATCCTCGGGTGGAATGACTGGCCGGCAGATTTTAACAAAGATACTCCTTGCCAATTAACCCGGCAACGAGGTTATGTTGTCTACTCGGCTCTAGGATCCTTCTTTATCCCTTTGGTTTTGATGACAGGAGTATACATTCGGATTTATATTGCGACGAGAAGAAGGCTTCGCCAGCGAGCCCGAGCTTCCCGTCTGTCGGCCATGGCTCGCCAGAAGAATGTGGATACAGGGAGTGGAAACACTGGAAAGAACGGTGAGCGGACGGCAGAGCGGGATCGGAGCTCAATCAGTTCAATAGAAAATAATGGAAATGATGGATCAGGAGATCATTGCCTCGAGAAAAGTAATGATGACACGATTCAATTAAAAAAGGCAAGAAAAGAGAAAAAGTCGCCTACGTGTGCGAGTGCTAATCTGCGACCAAGTAGTTCCATCGAGAATGAAACTGCCAAGAACAGTGCTGGAAGCAGCAGTTCGGGAAGTGTGAAAACACGACTACATAGTCAGTTGACAGTAGGGGACTTGGGCAATTCGCCCAAGCTCAACCCAGCTAATTTAAGTGAAGACTCTGTGACGGATGCTGACGTCTCCAGTCAGCAACCCAAACATAATCATTCGTTCCGAGAGTCAGAGAAAGCTGGACCAGTGGCGAAGTGTCATGGGAGCAGTCGTGGGAACAGAAAGTCAGCTCGACAGCCCTCACAACAGGTTAGCCAGTTCGTGGAAGAGAAACAACGCATCTCACTTTCAAAGGAGAGGAAAGCTGCGAGGACCTTAGGAATTATTATGGGCGTGTTTATTTTTTGTTGGTTTCCGTTTTTTCTCATGTATGTCATCATTCCATTTTGCAAGTCTTGTGAAGAGCCTAGTGACAAGGTTACCAACTTTATAACTTGGTTGGGCTATCTGAACTCATCTCTCAATCCCATCATTTACACCATCTTCAACATGGACTTCAGAAAGGCTTTCAAGAAGCTACTCTACATTGGCAAATAGTTGTCGCACGCTCGCACACATTGAATGACCCTTCGTTCTAATCCACTTCTGAAACTACATCTTATTTTGATGGTGGAAGCTAAAAATGTTTTTAAATCTTTAAATCTACTTTGATAACTAACTTTATCATAGTCTACAAAGGACTTGCTCTCGTATGAATGCTATACAAGTATTTGTAAATATATAATAAGTAGAACTACCTGCTATTCCTAAACCTATATAAGATGACCATGGTGAAAATATCACTCATCCAACATATTTTAATCTGGCTCAGGACTTTATTTCCATGGTGAAAGTACTATATACATATACCTAACCACCATTTTTCCACAATGACACATCATGTAATTGCCAAACACATGTAGCTGTCAACTTGTATTTTGTACTTGGATGGAACTTTATCATCAGTGGCATGGAACAAAATGTGGTAAATAACGTAGGTACGTTCCTCTACATCTCTTGTCGTACATCCATCACATTTGTGCATTTCCCCTTTTCTCCTTACAAACAATCGATTAGTATCTGCAAATTGTGTATTATCCGTACAACTTTACACGGTATATGTACATACGAAATGCTACTTGTAACCTCAATAACTGCGATGATGATGATCATGATGATAATGCAAATACCCACACCAGTGCCAACATCACATCCACTTCGAGCTCTCTCAACCACATTATTACACGCAAAAGGGGGAAAATGCTTAAGTGTTTGCATTGAAATCATTCCTCGCACCTATTATTCCGGTATGGTGAAATATATTTAGAAAAATGTCTACAAATTTTTGGAGAAACTCTAGGAAATAGAGAACAATTTTATCTCCATTCTATGTATTTCCATAATATAGCGTGCATTTACAGCACAACTCGTGTAACCAACAGAATGTAGTTCAGTAGTTCCTATAAATCTATTGTAGTGTAATATTATATTGTGCCGCATCTCGCGAAACACTTACACAACCTATTTACATTATAGTGATGGTGTTATAAATTTGATGCACGTACATTCAAGTACAAGATAATATATATTATTAGCATTGTGTTATGTATATATTCACTGACTGATGATAATTTTGTATATGTTTATGTGTATTTCCCCCCAGTTAAGTATAGTTATGTGCCTATGAACCCCTAGGTATTTATAATGCACCATGTAGGTATCTGTAAAAGAAAATAATTCGCCCTAATTTTTGTCTATTCAGATCTAGAATCTAGATGTGCATTTTTATTCTACAAACTAGGTATATCGCTGCAGTTTTCTCCTAACCTGCTCTTTGACTCCTTATAATTTCGTACAGAGCCAACACGAATGGCAACTGTAGTACAAGCATTCAACGGGCAACGAATCAACAAAAACCCAGAAAAAATAGACAAGGAAGGTGAAATTTGGAAAATAGAATAAAGTGCTTCGATTGGTCGTCGTCGCGTTCTATTGCTCTCTTTTGAGTTCATCAGGTGCTTCACTCCATTAAAGTGGAAAGCATATACATACAATAAAATAAAAAAATCCCAATTACTTACTAAGCATATTTGTGGTATGTGCGACGTTATGATTTCATGATAACTTACGGCCACCACCACCAGCCAGCAAAAGGGAAGTTTTGGAAGTAAATACCTTTTGCAACTTGAAACATTTTTTCTGGTTGGCAAGTCATTCTGCAAAGAAAAAGGAGAAAAGAGCTAGCCGCATCCGTCTCACTCCATCTCCTCCTTGTGTCCTCTCTCAGCTATACTCCGAGTACATCTTTTCTATAAGCTCTTCGAACTAAACCCTTTTCCTCCGCTACAAGGTATGAAAACCAAGATGTCATACCTAAAAGTTTCTCTTGAGCACGTCTACCTTCAAAATACTTCGAGGTATTATGTGTGTATCCGATTCCAAATGGCCTTTAACCGCAGACCACCACGGATACATAGTTGTGAAGCTGGTGCATTGGAATGGTATCTGAAACAATAGGTATACAATTAGCACAAAGAAACAAACTTACAATCTTTGGTTTAGTGCTGCCCTATTCGTTGTAAATTTTATAATGGAATGCTGAATGCTTCGTCCATTTGGAGTCTCAGTCTCAAAGTATTCTTGAGCAACTAACTGAACGAACAAACTGACAATGAGACACTACTTGTAATGAGCAGTAAAAGGTCTTCCCCTGTACGTACAGCAGTGCATGCATGTTGGAGATCACGTTCATTTAATGGCTTGTTTTTGGCCCATTATAAGCAACCGCAATACAATGAGCTTAGCCACACGCGGACGAATCCCTTTCCCCAGATGCATTACTATAGTGCCTGGGGGACCTTGAAAGGACAGTTCATTGTCACTCCATTCCAAGAATTCTTTAGTGTTATGCATTGCTGAAGTGGTGACTTGACTAATGATCAGCAGTACCATATTGTTGAACAAGTCACAACTCCCGTGGTCCGGTCCATCATATTTCCTGAAATTCTGCATTCAGAGTGAGTTACCTGTCCTCGGAGAAAATATTTTGTATACAACAGGAAGCATAAATTCAAATGAGCATGTGAAAGAAACTGTGAGAATCTCTTACATTTTGTCAGTCGAAAAACTTATTTCCCCCTAGGATGTTACTGGAGATTGGAGAAATTCTTGGATTTTATTGTAACTTATACATCTAGGGATCAGGAAGCAACTCATAAAGAAATCGTTCATACTTTTACATTTTTTTCAACAATGCTCATGCGATATACGCACATGTATTTGACAGTTTATTTTCAGTTAGCAGAAACTACCATATTATTGTAGGTTGGTCCTTTGCTCTGAGGTAGCGTTAGCGTCTTGAGTTGTAATCTATATGACATAAGGTTTTCTTGCTAATGGCGTGCAATATTTGTGATACAAGCCAAAAAACCGAAGTAAAGGGGTATTTTAGGACGTTCTGCGTGACCAAACTGCCAAATTCATAAAATATTTGGACCATGAAATATTTCTCGGCGTGCCCATCATAGCCATTTTCATCATGGCTGAATGAAGTAAGTAATGCAGTACATGAGCATCAATAAGAAATATGAAAATGGAGACTGCCGGTTTGTGAAATGTCCAGCGTTTGAAATGGAATGATGTCATGTAATGTGGCATCTTACTTATTAATGCTTTCTCCAGTATCTCAAAACTGGAAGACAGCAGAAAGTCATGGTATATATAAGTACTTATATTTGGATTGCCTTTCCCCAGGGAAAACTTTTAATCGGTTTACGTCATGTTCCTTTCTCTCTTAAAATAAGAAGAGAAATTTCTGGGCGTACAACTCCGCAGCATGAGAATTTCGCATCTCAATCATAAACTTGTTTACAATTAGAGTCTGGAGTATATTTCTTAGTTTGCAAGTTTTCAACTAAACTGTCAAACTACGTAGATGAATACTGTATGTATCTCAAGTTTCGTCAAAGGGCAAAGTGCAAATCTCCAGTGCCCCTGGCCCCTACGTACAAGACAGTATCTGATGAAAGTAAGCGGATAATCGTTGGTCATTTTCTTAAATTTTTATCAAGAATTATTAAGCTCTATTGAAAATATGTAGCTAAAATGTAAATTGAGATGAAAGCACCCATTCCACTCATAGTGAAAGCGAAGCAAAAACGGTACATTTAATACAGTTTTTCAACCAAATTTTTATATTGTACCAAGTAATTACGGTACTTTAACTTAGGACGAAACTTTTTTCTTAGCAGACTAACAGACACTCTAATAATGAAGCTTATAAAGATATCATTTCTTTATTCATTTCTAATTAGAAAACATAGAGTCCATGTGCATAATGGACATTTGAGTTTTAAGGGAAATGTCTTTAAAAAGTAATCTTCACAAGGAAGTTTGGCGAAATGAAACGGAAAAGTCTCTGCAATTACAGTTTTTGTTTCCAATTTTAGAACTCTATGAAAAATTTGAAGACATTTCAATTACGTTTATGCCGACTACTACAAGCAGACGGTTTAAAGTTTGAAAGTTTGAACTTAAAACAGAATGAAAGCGGAAGCATAAATATCTTCAAACATGAATTACAACCGGAATTATTTTTAAATTTTAGATGAAACCTGTAGCTAACCCAAAGATAAAGACTATATTTTTGGCTTTTATATATGTTGGATTAAAAGATATTATGTACACATTCATGAATCATGAAATATTGTGCAAAAACTGTGAAGCACTTGTATGTGCGTTTTGACTCCAACGACAAGACACGACATCTGTGTTCCTTAATTGAATATACTCTTTCTCTTTTTGGAGGTACAAAGTTGTTAATTCAGCACACTGTATTTTCGTGCTTTATTTTTACAAATAGCGTGTAACAGTGCCATAAACTTGGAATTTTTTATCTTCATCTGAGTTGTAACATCATTTTAATAATGAAAAACTCCAATATTATGTTATCTAAAATCAGAGTAATTTTGGTGATACATACTTCATATTTATCAATATTTTATAACTTCAGTAGAATGAAGAACACGAAAAAATATACAATCCAACAATAAATCTCTTTAAATTCGAGAAGTCATAAGAATTTTGCTTAGTAATTTTGTTTGACTTAACTGAGAGGCTTATATGATGTAGGCATATATATTACTATATATAAATAATATATGACTGAAACAACTTGTGATGAAATTGTCAATTTTTCACGGGAAAAAGCACTAAAGTAGCACTTGAGGTTTCTCAAGAGCACTTCATCTCCACTACCTCTTTGCTTCTGAAAATAGACACTTAATAATCTTCAATGCGTCATAGATACTTGTTAACTTGCTAACACACCCAGGATTAGTTGGCATGAAAGGGCAAGTAGAAATTAGTAGAGCAGTAAGTTATTTTTCATGTTTGCTTTCAGTCAGCACTTGACTATATGCTTAGCTGACTGTTAATTAAAACTTGGTCTGAGAAAGCTGAAAGGATTTTAAGAATGGCACCAACCAGAAAAAATAAAAATGCAACAATGTACAGGATTCTGTAGCAAAAAGTAACATTTATAGTTATTTTATTGTAACAACGAATTGAAAGCAAGGCAGGCAAAAAGTCTGGAATAGTTTTACCAGATACATTTAAACATTTGCGTACATATGTACGCAAATGGAGCTCCGCTTCCATCACAGTTCTACATTCTAGTACATTTACTTGTAGTTTTACTACAAGTAAATTGTCTTTTTTAAAGAATAACTTTTCTCTGGTTTTTATGCGAAATGAAGGAGTGCGTAGCCATAATTCAGCTGCAGCAGCAATTTATGATAAACGAGGCGTTAGATGCGAATAAGATAGGGAAATGCGATGCACAGTTGTGGTACAGTAGAATAGAGATCATTTTCTTTTTGCATTATAAATTGTATAAAAACCATAAAATAAGCCATTTATTCCCGTCTTATGAATTTTTTGGTTTTGTTTTGGCAGATAGCATGCAAATTCTTTCATTTTTCATTCTAATCACTTCATCATCTAAATGTTTTATTATGACAAGAGCAAACACAGATAAAACTGTGCTTTCGGGTAGAAATTTTTATATAAATAGTTGTAATCGGGCAACGTCGACTCTGCAAAGCCGCTTTGTGGTTGTACTAACTGTCAGTAACTTACAATCAAATCGTCTGGGGAGCTCTATTGGACAAGCAATCGCAGAGGCATTCATTCTCAGGAGCTACTTCAGTCTGTAAAGCACTACTGATTTTTTGTTCATACACCTTGGAGACTTGGTTGGAATATCGAAAAAGTGATTTATGCTGCGGTTTTCAACGAAGCTCAACCATCCTTACCATTCACCAAGTAAAGCTAACGTCACATCAAAGAATATATGAAAAACCACAACGAGTAATATTTAGTATATACTCAAAGTAGCTTTCTGCATTCAAAAGATTCTTTATGTCGAGTTCCATTTTCATAAACAAAAATTAAGCAAAATTTGATGACTTGCCTCTGATTCCTTGCATTCATCAAAGTAATTTTAGTTGTTCATAAACGAGACCACATGAAACGTAAAAGTTAGTAGCTTATGTAGTCAGATTTTGATTTTATATTTTTAAAACACAATTGTTAAACTTCTATATTTACTTTACAGCATATTTTATTGAAAACGCTTTCCAATTATATTGAAATGAAGGGACTTTTCTGAAGACGCGGATTCTCGAAATATCCCAAGGCCAACAATGCTAAAGAAATGAGATTTCACCGAATATATTTATTGCCTTCATACTCTGGCATCGATTGTCACCGAGAGTTTATATAAGACATAATTGTAAACAAATACCTGTGGAACTTAAGACGGTCTATAGATCAATTGGTGAAGGTTTTTAGATGAATGAATAAAATTGTGAATTTCAAAATTCACAAAAATTACAGCTTTATTGTCATGGCTTATAAGAGATATCTTAAACTCGATTTATTGAGTACAATACCGATATCCATAACCAATTCTTTATTTTTATCTAACTTATTTTGTCATTCACACTTTAGAGTTTCAACTGAAACTTGGAAATCATTACTGGTGTGGGATTTTCCTCATCTTTAAAAACATAATATTATAGTCAACTATTGGCGACTTGCAAATATTGTTTGTTTATTGTACTATTGTAAACTAAAGGTATTGCTTAATCTACGATTTGCGCCATAAAAAAGCTACATCTGTACCTGTAGCTAGAATTGACAAAGAATTAGGTGAAGTGGTGGTGCTAGCTTTGTTTATACAGAATTTCGCCGATTCGCTAGCTTTAGTGTCAACTTTTGTGACTAGCTTTATATTTTTTTCTTTCTCAAAGCTTTAGCTCATTCTTGCAGAAAGCTTATGTATCAGATACGTTGGGAAACTCCATTATAAGTTACGACAATAAAGCTGTAGTTTTTGATGATTTTGAAATTCACCATTTTACCCTTTCACTAATAATTTCCATTAACCAATCTGATCTTCACCAAATTCTCCTTCGCCAATTTATCCTTTCGCTAATTGAGTTTCACTAATCTATCCGGACACGCTAAAGACCTATATTTGTTAATGTAAGTAAGTACTTGAAAACAGACTGGGTTTCAACCCGAGTAACTCGATTCTTCAAGAATGCACGACGAGTACTGGAAACAGATCGAATTGTAAATGGCCCATCTACAAAATTCTTTGTCGCAGGAGAAAGTAAAAATAGTTTGAAAGCCTCAAGCCTCATCTCAACTGAACACCCCTCTACTTAGAAACACTTTCAATTTGTATCATAATTCCCTTCCGGGAGAAATGCGATTTTAAGAAGGTAAAATATTTCTCATAATCAAAATACATTTTTTGCTTTCACCTTACAGTTAGAAGTTAGAACTTGTTTCCCACTTGAAGGCTGTTAAGCTCTTTATTCGAAAATTTTAAATAATCCTTAAGATCTAAAGTTATATTATTCACTAGATGAAATGCTCGTCACAAATGACGGGCTCTAGAAGAGAACTTTTTAAGCAAATGATTTTCCCGATTATATTTAAATCGAGTCAATCAAATCAAAAACGATTCACACATATTAGTCCAAAACATCTTAGTCCAACCCACTACTTAGTTATTTCCTTGAATTGATACATTACTAC